>JABUQX010114969.1:0-10000 GCA_015478945.1 Trachelipus rathkii
AAAAGTAACAGGGGAAAATCGAAGTTCTTGGGAAAGCACAGGGGTGATGCTATTAGGATTGAATACTTCGAATAGTAAAGAATATCTTCACATATAAACTTGAACATGCCTTTAATTTCAAATTAAATAAAAATTTAACTATTTACTCCTATTATTTTAACTGGAATTATATTTTGTAGGATACTTTCTTAACTTTTCATAAATGACTAATTTGAAATATAAAAAAATTCTATGGATAATTGAGAACTTCATCTTTTTCTGCGTCTCTAATTTCTAACTTTCCTCCCTCCCTCCCTCCTTCTGAGTCAGATAGGAAAAGGTCATTTCATCCTCATATATCCATATGAAATATACAGACAATTTGCTTAAATTTTATAATTAAATAAAAAATTGAGAAAACAGAAAACTTGCTGCGACCATATCCAGAATTGTATTTGAATATAAAAATATAATTAAAAATATTATATAATAAATTTATTATATATAAAATAATAATCCAATTTATTAAATAAATAAATAAATGTTTTATCACATAAACAAGAGTGTTAAGTAGTATAAGAGAAATATATATTAATATTATATATATATATTAATCCTCTTCTCACATATATATATATATATATATAATATACATCCACAACTTCCCCCGCGCGGCTACATTATCGAAATGCTTACCTCGAATACCTATATATATACACTAACACACAATCACACACATACACAGACATACGACTCAAGTTGCTGATCACAGGCTGAGATGTCAGATAAATAGTCCTATATATTATATTACTTATATAATTAATTTATTTTAATATAACAAATCCATTATTATTCAAAAAACTATATATTCCATTATAAATCTACTAAAGTTAGTTATACAACACTCTCTCTCTGCTCTTATCTATCTAGTACTATATATCTCTATCTCTCTTCATCTCTTCTCATAGCATACTACATCTTCTTATCACACATTCAAAATTGAGCCATACCTGTACAATTCTCTCTCACTTTTTCTGCGTCAACGTAATGGATCCACTTCTTTATCTCTTCGCGCCTTCCGTTATCTCAAGTCCAGCGTCACTCTATCCTTCGCGAGTAAATTGTATGCGAAGGTATATAGGAAGAAGATAAAAGTCTAGACTATTATCTTTACCCAATAGTTCAGGTTTACAATAATTCTATATGCAGGAAGTTATTAAGAATACTATTTTATGATATTTTATCCTTACAATTATCTACAAATTAGTTTAGGTCAATATATAAGTATATTTCACACTGATAAGTTCTCCGTAGTACTATGCCTAGCACGCAATCTATCTTACTAGAGTTAAGAGTATCTTAAAGATATTTACTATATTGCAAGATAAGTATAACTTAGAGCTTAAGCATGAAGAAATGCTCAATAATTGGAAAAACATTAGATTTGAACATAAAATATATTCTAATGTGTAAACATATACAAAGATGCAGAGTCTAAACAAGTTATAATTAATTAAATTACATTTACTAAGATTAGATCAACGTGAGAAGTAGAAATAGGGCATTTTCTTATATAATTTTCGTTTTTTTTTTAATCACATATGTATATAAAATATATATGTAAATATTAATTTATAATCGTTTTAAGAAGCTATATATATATTTTACTAAAATATTTCATTATTCGTTTTGCTTGCTTTGTACCAACACTTTATTATATATCTAAAAAATTATATATATAACTGAGTTTCGATCAGTAATAATATTGAGCTTACTCGAAGCAAACTGGAATTTGCAAATAAGCTAAATTTATATACCAATACCTCTTATTTAATTCACCATATTTTTCTTATTCATATCATATATATATATATTACTATATCATATATATATATAATATTAGAGATGTACCAATCACAGAAAAGAGACGCGATGATCTGATACTCTATTTTTTAGGGGCCGATGCCGACTCTTAATCTATATAAAATAAATAAACACCATTAATAAAATACAAACATTTGTGTACTGCTAGGCCAACTCAGTGATTGCATTTCCTGCACCACCAATACTTAGTAATTTTCATAATTTGGTTCGCAAAATTAATATTTTCTTATAAATACGGTATATTAAATTTTCTAAATGCAAAATAATATCCATAATTATTTAAATGTTTATGTTTTCACGTAACAGGATTATTATACTCTAACCCACAGTATTAACCAAAGTTAGCTACTAGTTATATGTTTTAACATGATTAACAATTTACAAGAAGATTCTTTAACTAGCTTACAATATAATAGGATGAATAAAACTTATGAAAGAAAAGACCTCATTTAATCAGGTGAACAAGGACAAAAATAAAAAACCATAATTATCCAAACAATGGACATCATATAATAGTAACTCCTTAGGAGCGATTAAGATATACTATCTATTCAACTACTCCAAATTCCAAAATTCTCAATTGTGATCGCAAAAACATTTAAGCTTTCACTAGTATCTTCGCGAGAGTCTGTTCTTTTTGGGGTGTTTACATTCCCACCTACACAAAAATAAATATACGCTCCCTCTCCGACTGCATGCAGGGAGGGGCTGATAAATCAGTCTTGCTTGCAAGCACTGATAATAATGGAAACCTTGCCCATTTTCATGCCACCACATGAAAGGATTCTCTTCCGAGGCAGTATCTTCAACTGTTTTTCGTAGAGCCTCCAAATCTCCTCTTTCACAGATTGCAAATTTGAATTATCTTTGCTCCTTGATGACTGTCTCTTCAGTTTTTTCAATGAGGTTCCTTGGTGTGATTCCTTTGAAGGTGAATGAGATGTCAATGTAATTTAGCCCATGAACTTATATCAAAGTCTAACATTGTGGTGGTTCAGTCATTTAGTGTTTTTGGTTGTTGTCTCATAATTTTTATTTTGTCTGTTTTTAGGTACAAGGTGAATGATGATGAGGATGAATCCGAAGACTGAACGTCAATGGGACACGGATTTACCTGGACATGCAGTGTTATTAAGTGTTATATGGGTGTGATTTTTTAAAATTAAAAAGGGGGGAAATTAGTTATTTAAATTATTTATTTAATTTCATTTAAGTAAAGTTTTTTTCATTTAAAGTTAACGATGTAATTCATGGTTTAAATTTTTTTTCAGTTGTTCAGTAAAGTAAAACTTTGAATTGATTTTGGATTATTGAATGGATTTATTTTGTTTTTGAATTGGGGATTTCATTCATTGGATTTCGTTTGAGGAATGGTGAAGCGGATCTGGATTTTGAATGTGGATTCTTTTTTTTAAATTTGTATGGTAAGGGTAATTTATGGGTTGTATTTCTTTAATGGTTAATTAATTGAATTATTCTTTTATTTATCATGGTAGTATACTACATGTAGTCGATTTTGTTTTTTAGGTTTTCAGTATTGGTCTGATTTATTGGTATGGTAACAGGGTACCGAGGTTTAATTGGAAGCTGGAATTTGGAATTAGAAAACAAAAAACTGGCTACTAACATTGGCCAGGTAGTATTAATTTTTGGGTTATTGCAATTTAATTTTTATTTATTTTAATATATTATTTAATTTTCAAGATTCCTTTATTTCATTTAGTATGATAAATTTTAAGTGATTTCAGTTATTGCTTCATAATTTAATTTAATTAATATTAATGATATTCATTATTATTTAACTGATTCATGTTTTATTATTATTATTATTTAATTTATTATTTTCATTATTTTTTTCGGCAAATTTGATTTGTAGAAACTGTACTGTGACTACCGAGGTACCTAACCTAACTTAACCTAAATTAATTTCATTAAATTATACCATGAATAGGAACATTTTAAGGAGGTTCTGGTTTTACGGCTATCCATGTGAGTTGGTTGACTATATCCTCACTAATCACAGTACAGTTTCTACAAATTTGCTTTTTTTTCTATATATTATATTAGGTTATGTGGCATGTTTTGTCTGGATTTTTGTTTATATGATTCGTTTCTTTTATTTCGAGCCTTAATTTTTGGAGCTGCTTTTGATTTTTTTGAACAACGAGTTTTTTTATGGAATTGGAATTTTTATACTCGGATGGATTGGTTTCGGTGATTGGGTTAGAAAGGATAGAAAGGATTTTGGTACCGGTTACCGATCTAATAATTAACACGGTGTACTACACCCAAAATAAAATTGAAAACTATAATAAAGTAACCAGTGAATTGACATTTATAAAAGCAAAGAGAACCTGATTTGACCAAAACTGAACAAAATTTAAAAAAATTATAAGAGAAATTAAAATTATAAAAGAAATATAAGACCAAGTTTACGAAGATTGAAAAACATTTTGAAAAATTTGAAAATAAACAGTTTCGACCAATCAAATTTCGTCTAAGGAGTTGCCAAGTACGAAATTAGATTGTCGCGAATGTTCTATTTTAAGTTTAGAAAATTATAAAGTGAGAGACAAATTTGAAACTTTAAAGAAAAACTTTAAAGAAAAACTAAACTATTTTGAAAGTAAAAATTAAAATTAAACTAGAAACACACTTTTACATAATTGTGTAAAACATTGTGGAACATTAGATAAAACATTTTGATAGGAAAATTAGAGAAAAACATTTAACAAATTTAAACAAAAACTTAAACTTAAAGTGCTAAAACAAAATTACTGAAGAAACTAAAATTTATCACTAATTTGACATTGTTCGTTCATAGAGAGTTCCGTATTCATATTTAATTTAAATACTATCAGGTTATTAATATATTTCGGTGAATTTATATTTCTATTTCATGGTATAAATTATATTTATTATAAAATATCATGGTAAATTTTAATAGTTTAAAGATTTTAAAGTGAGGGTGTGTTTGATAGATTTGGTTAATAATTAATAAGTTTAATAAGGTAGAGTATTGTGGATAACTGGCAAGTGGTATTGGAAATATTAATTTAGTAATCTTAGAGTGGTGTCAGGATACCGTGTGGATTTTTAAGGAAATTGTAAAGTTTAAGGATAGAGATTTTATGTAATATCGGTGTCGGGTTCGAACTTATTTTTTTTTTTGTAAAAATTATTCAATTATTAAATAATAATTATATAAAAAATAAATAAATAATAATAAAATAATAAATATAATTTTTTTTTATATCCCCTTCAGTCTTATCTTTTGAAAGACAGCCTATTATTTCAAGTGTGTATTTTGGTTAGGGTTTTATTTTAACGTAAAATTCAAAGTCTAACATATCCAATCCTCTTCATCTTCAGATGAGGTTTTATTTGCTGAAAAGCTACCATCGCACTATCAGTGCTGTTGGCCAGGGTGTGATAAGGCGCTTCCAACTATCTAGGTGAATCTTATTTTATTTTTGCCACGCGAGCAGCTCCTCGTTATTGCTATTTAAATGCATTTTAAAAGTGGGTTCACCGTCCGAGATGCCATTCTTGTATGGTTCAGCTAGCTTAAGGATATCCTTATTAGAACCTATTATATATCGAAACTAGATTTTATTTAATTTGAATCTAAAAGTTTCTCGTATAATTCTTCACCAAAAAGTAAGAAATTATCGGCCATATGTAACCGATACTGATACAAAATGACGATACTGCCGATACCCGAGACATACCGTAGTACTATCGGTACTGCTCTAAATTATATTAATATAAGCGTAGCGCTATTATCAATTAATACTATATTTAATATATCATATATAGTACTATATATATTATATATATAATACTATATATATTAATATATTTTAACTTATATTATATTATATTACTCCCAGGTTTATATATATAGTTGGCTCCTTTAGATAATGACTCTCGGAGCTTTACTCCTTCAGGATATATGGCCTTGGCGACATCACTCCTGCTGTGGTTCTTCAAAATTTTGTTTCAGAACGTTTCTCTAGACTTGGTAAAAAATGCTTCATCTCTTTTTCCATCAACTCAGCCCTTTCCCTTTCTGATGGAAATGCAGAGTGTCATTAAACCTCGTCGCTAGAAAAAAAAATGGGGGGTGACCACTCCTCAATACACTCCGTAACTATCGTTCAAAAGGTGGAGGGCGGTGGTAGGGGGACCAAAGCCCATCTCGCATACTACTAATTCCTTCCAAAAGGGCTTATGCCCACATCTAAGCCAACCTTAAAACTATCATTCGTTCAAAAAGGGGAACCCTCTCGAACACTATCGTTCGAAAAAAGTGGGGGGACCCCATTTCGAACACTGAACAATCCTTCAAAAAGGGGTTACCACACTCTCAGCAAACCAGTAACTCACATCTGTTCAAAAAGAAGGGAACCCCTTCTGAGAACAAATACTCTGTTTAATCCGTTGATCAATATTATAAGGTGGGCAGTGCTGGCGTATGCCATCTCTATCTGATCTCGCACCAATCACTCTAACTGTTACGCACATGGTCAATAAGGGGGGGAAACACTCACAAACACTGAATCTTATCACATTCTATCTGTACTTACAAGAAAGCAGGGGGGGAACCCCTCTCAGATACACTTATTTTCGTTTGTTTCCAAAAAATGGGAGGAGGCCAACGAAACCACCATGGTTTGAAAAGGGGGGGGGACACTCTCAAACACTAAAACTAGTCGCTCACAAGGAGGCCAAATCCCTCTCTGATACACTTACTATCGTTCTTTTTAAATCCAATTGTGAGCATCTTCTGAGCCAGTTACTTATCCTTGCAAAGATCTTAAAGATACCTTAACTCTAGAAGAAGATTGCGCAGGCAGCTACGGAGAACTTACAGTGGAATACTGTGTTGACCAAACAATGGAATGAAGGAAAATTCAAGTCTTATGCAATGATTTTCACTCGAAAAATAGTAAGAAATATTTTTCCTTACCTGATCAATTTTTCGTAAGATGAGAAACTATTTGCTTATAGGATAGCGTCATAGTAAACAATTAGCAGTGTATTCCTTACGTTCTGACATCACATAATAGGAACTATATGTGTTAGTTGCTCATGTTAATTAAACATTTAGGTTGGTAACTTTGATTTTATTGGTGATCTATCATATTACACACTCTCTCTATATATTATATATACTTCATCGTATTATATAAAAACTATTAGCTATATATATATATTACTTACCTATATATATATATACTCTACTATATTCCCATTGAAATATATTAATTTGGCTCATATAATCAATTTTTCTGTGCATTTCTTCCATATTTTTCTCAATTTCTTCCAATTTTAAACTCGTACATTCCATATTTAGATTCCTTTCTCTCAATTTTTTGCACTTTTCTTTAAAATACTTACATGTGGCTCTTTACCTTCCAGGCTTGATAACCTTAGATTTTGGCCCATATCTTCAATTATTCTGTGCATTTCTTTCATATTTCCCTCAATTTCTTCCATACTAAGAAGCATTTCTTTCAAATTTACACGCTTTTCTCTCAATAAATTGAACTTTTCTTCAGAGTTTTGGCGTTTCCCAATCAGTCTTTGAGACCTTAGAATTTGGTTCATATTTCAATTAATGTTATTTGCTTTTCCGTTAAGTTTCGTTGTTGAAAGGATTAGATAGTTTCTCTCAATAAACAATATTAATTTGTGGATGGTATTAGTTTATTATTATTATATATTATTATTATTATTATTATATTATTATTTATATAATATATATTATATTATTATTTAATTATTATTTATATTATTATATTATATATTTATTATTTAATTATTATTATTATTATTTATTAGTATTATTAGTAGTAGTTAAGTAACCTAAGTATTGGTATTATTTATTATTTTATTATAAATATTATTAATATATATTATTATTTATTATTATATATTTATTATTATTTATTATAATTCTGATATATAAAATGTCAGTAGAAGCTAGTCAAGATCAGTTTAAAGTAGTATGTTAGTATCTTAAGTTATTAATTATTTTTCACATCTTTTTTCTAAATATTTTATATATTATTATATCAACTTATCATTTTGATATTTATCATTATTAACTGTGATTATTATTCGTATTATTCGCACTCTCAAAGATTTAAAGGAACTTCAAATTGATCTGAATAAGATCCTACTCTGATTTACAACCTATTAATTCAGTGCTATAGGGTAAGCCTGTCCTCAAGCCTCTTGCTCTGTCTATTTATGTTTTCTTTATGTAGGTTCGTACGAGAAGCCTTTTCGACTACGAATCACGACTTACGCTTAATAATATCATATACTTTTCTCTGAAAAATGTCCTTTCCTTGCTCTTTTACTCGACAACTCCCCAATACTTTTCTCCCTTCCCACCCTAATCACCAACTCTTAATTCCTCTCTTTCCGCACTTCTACAAATCCTTTCACTCCCTATAATCTACATTCATATTTTCTCTGAGCACTCAATGCACAGCACATGTATATATATAAAAAATATTTTTTACGTTTTTTGTTTAAAGGGTTTCGATTTGTTATTTGAGAAATTAGCTTATAAATATGAGCCAAAAAGTAACAGATCAAGATCTAGTCGGACACTTATGGTATATTGTAATAAAAATATTAAAGTTTATTATTCTTGTGTTCGTATTATAATATTTGAACTAATACTTTCTTATAGAGAGATATTGTGAATAGTCACACTAAAAACGAATATACTATCTTGAGAGCCCAAGAGCCATAAAGACACGTGAGTATCTCTTCCCAGAGGGAGAAAACTAATGATATTTCTCCAATTAGCAATTTACATAAGATACGGTAAAACGGATAAAAAACACCTTTAGACCAGTTTAAAAACAGTCCTAACCTATACCTACTACGCCTAGCTGGGTAGGTGCTTTGTTAATCGTTCGCACAATCTATTTCCGTTTTAGTTTCAACTTGATGTCCTCACTATCTTTGGGATCTGACCATTGTAGATCCACTTTTGTCGATACATTCAGGGCTATGCTTCAACAAATTTTTCAATAGTATCCTGAAAAGAAATTCAATCTAATACAAGTTTATATCAGTAATAAGACTATTAAATAATAGTATAAGGCATTTTTTTTTAATTTGATTTAATGTTTGTATATGCGGTTTTGAACACTTGACCGCACCTCCTTATTCGTGTGGCTTGGAGTAACAGCCTGGTTTTCGTATGCGCTCAAGGCGTATCTCATCTCATCTACCCAATCCTACATATTCAGTGACAAAATTGCGCTAGAGTAAAATTTTCAAACGCAAAAAAAAAAAAAAAAAAAAAAAAAACACACACAATTCTCTTTAAGAAAGCAGTTTCACCAACTTATCTATATCCTATTAATTTTAAACATGCAAAAAAACGTTCCAAATTCGTATCGATTTGTTTGCAATGATGTGGAGCACCAATATTTTTTGGAAAACTACATCCTTTTGCATTACGGTCCGGCCACATTTTGATTTCCTATATTCTTAATGAAAAGTTGTTATTAATAAATCTTTTTTTACTTTTGCTTTGTTTATCTATTAATCATATCTTAAAAATATAAACAGCACGAAAAACGTAAAGGTTTTCACTACAATTTTGTTCTCATCATGAGTTTTTTCTTCGGCTTGGTTCTCCTCGGGCGAGCGAATCGCACGCCCTCTGCTGCCGTTGCGCTAGCACGTGCCAGGGACAAGTTCTATGCTCCGTCTCAGTGCAGCAAGCAAAAGGCTTGTATTCTGATAAGAAATAACTGGAAAAAAATTAGTTCTGTAGTGTAGTGTGAACGGGATAGATTTGTTAATACTTAGCACGTAATTTGCAAAACGACTCTCGCATTTTTAAATGTGGATCAGTGTCACCTTATGTATGATAAAAATAAATGAAGAATAAAACTAAAACAACTTGGAGTTCAATCCATATAAACTCTAATTTTTTCAATAATATATTTTAACTCACATATGGGTAAAGCATTATATTATATTATTATATATATCTACTATATATAATGTAATATATTTTATTACATATATATAAAATATATATATATATATTATATATAATATATATATATATATATATATATATATATATATATATATA
>JABUQX010114970.1:0-2500 GCA_015478945.1 Trachelipus rathkii
ACACACCCACGCGAGGATGAGAGATAATATAGAATGAGCAAATAAATGTCTTAGCAATGTTTGACATGGCTGGATGTGAGTAGAGTGTTAGTGATTATTAAGAAAGTAGGAGAGCTAAGAAATTGAGACGAATATGCGTGCGAGCTCCACCTTATTAAGAGAGCAGGGTATGTCGTGAAAGCCACCCTCTAGATAATAGTCAGTTCGATACGTCCATACTTAGCATGTGTGTAGAATCGACTCCCTTGACAGAGGGAAGAAAACTTTGGTAGTTTGTTGAGAATGAAAATTCTGAAGATGTGTCTCAGAACACCGCAATCTCTTATAAGCATTTGGTTTTTTGGTGAGAGGAGAAACAAATAAGGTGATCTTCCAATTAATGGGTCAGCGAGCAAAAGAGAACTAATAGGCGGGAATTAAAAAGGCTGAGTTTTGCTTTAGAAATTTTATGGTTTGAGTATTATTGAGTAGATAGGTGAAGGAAATTGATGGGTTTTAGAATCATATTTTAATATATATAATTATATATATTATATATAATATGATATATAATATATATATATATAGTATATTATATATATATATATATATATATATATATATATATATATATAATATATATATATATCTATATATATATATATATATTATATATATATATAATTATATAATATATATATATATAATATATAATATATATATATATATATATATAGTATATATATATATATATATTAGCTGTTGCGAAAGTTTTCCAAATCTCTAAAGACACAAAAGAAAGAGGCGATTCGAAGGTTGGTCCAAAAACATTACGACGCCCTTGTAAGATTAGCTTTCCACGAAATTGTTGTACATCTTTGTTCTCAATCCTTGTATTTCTGGTGGGTGTTCCGAGCCCCAGATATTTATTACTGGATGGGCGGAGTTTTGGTGCAGGAGCCTTTCCAAAGGAATTGTGAGTTTGATAAAATAATTTTGGGTGTAACAAGTTTTTTTTATTTATATTATTATTATTACTTTTAAAAAAAAATTTTTATTAGTGACATTAACGTCACCCTGTCGAAGAATAATTGTTATACTATTCTTATTATTATTATTAATATTTTATTATTATCATTATTATTATTATTCATCATCTTTATTATTTTTATTATTATTATTATTTTATTATTATTAATATTAATTAGCAAAGTTGGAAATGCAACCCGGCCATTTGATTGTCTTCCTCCTGTTCGTTATCCCCTTCTCGAAGCCTCCTTGTGGGAAATAATTCAAACGGTAAGAACAGGGGGGAAAAAAGCTATGAGGTCTCCAAAGTGTATGAGAAGGCATTCCTAATTAAGTATCCCAAGTAAAAATGCTTTGAAATTTTTTTATGTATTAGCTTATTTTCAGTAGATACAATTTATTGGTTTTTACAACAGGACCAACGCCTGCGTGTTTGTACCGTTGGGACGGTTGTTCAGCAAAACAGGTTCCTTGGGGTCTTGTAATTCTCATGGGAGGTGGGTTTGCTATGGCTGAAGGTGCCCTCAAGCATCAACCGGTTTATCCAATTGGTTGAGACTTCAACGTTGCAGTCACTATCAGGTTCTTCAGGGCAAGCGATCGTTTTTCTCGTCTGCCTATAACACCACCTTCCTTACAGGATGCATCTCTAATATCACTGCAGCTTCAATCCTTCTGCCAGTTCTAAAAGGACATGGTAAGAGTAAAAAAAATGGCTTTTCTTCAACGTTGTATTTTGAGGAAATTATTTATAAGAAAAATAAAATTTTCGGATTCGAAATTACAGCTAACATTTTTAAAATATACTGGTAAAACCGTGTAAAAAATAATATCCTTAAGTTATTATTTTTAAAGCATTAAAAATTCTAACTAAAAATTTATTTGAAAAATTTCAGGCGTTGGGGTTGGATGCCCACTTTACCTTAATGCTTCCTGTTTAGCTGTCTGTTGTTCTTACGGCCTTTTATGCTTCCGTGGCAAATCCTCGCGAACGCCATTGCTTTCATGCTTCTACGATGAAAAAATTCTGATATGGTGAGATATCTTTGATTATCCATTTTAATAGTAATTTTGAGTTAAAAATAATTGTCCCGAACAAACTAAATTATTTTCATTAGGTACTACTACTACTACTACTACTACTACTACTACTACTACTACTACTATTAGTGGAACTAGATATGGTAAAATCAAACTAGAACTATTGAAATCATTTAGTAAATGTTAAAATATATCTTAAAAAGAATTCGGACGCCGACTTATAGTAGCTTTGATGTTTACCGCTTACCAATTTATCCGCTCTAAGATGGGTGCCTCGTCGATCACTCTATTTGCCATTAATTAATAAATAAATGGCTTTTGATGTTCACCGGTTCGAGCATTATCCGTTTTTAAGACGGGTGATCTTCATCTATCACACAGCGCAGGAGACAAATAATCCCATAACAAATTTCACAAACTTGTAGCACTATGATGTTTGCTGCTTAGAAAC
>JABUQX010114971.1:0-2500 GCA_015478945.1 Trachelipus rathkii
AATAATTATTTATTATTATTATTATTATTATATTATTTTATTATATAATTATTATTATTATTATTATTTATTATTATTAATTATTATTATTATTATTATTATTATTATTATTATTTTAATTATTTCAAGATTTTACAATGTAGTCTTCAAAATAAAGAAGGAAATGTTATTTTCTGATGACAAAATGTTTTAAAGTGAGAGATTCTTTTGTCTATCTCACTAAGGTCTAATTTTTTACCTGTCTTTGTTTTTAAATTTCTTCTTTTTTTTTAAGTCAGTTAAACTATATTTGTGTCTTAGAAGGAGGTGATCGGTTGTTTCAGCCTCTATTAGGCATCTTCGACAGAGTGGAGAGGGTTGGCGTCCTTGAGTCCGAAACATGTGCTGTTGTATTCATGGAGGAGGTCTGGTGATGCCCGGCATCTCAGTCTAAAAAGTGATTTTGCATCTTTCGTGGAGTGTATTTTATGTGCTGATAATTTTAGGAGGCACGGAAGTCTCTAGAGTGGTTTGGTGAGGCAATTGTTTGAGGTATTCGCGTGTAAATGTAATGTGTGAATATGTTTGAGAAGAAATATTGTTTGGAGGAGGGGGATTGGTTTTAAAGAGTTCACCGTATTTTTGACAAAGCGGAGGAGGGAGGGGATTTTCATGGATGTATAGTATGATCTTGTAGCTAGCGTGCCACGGTGGATCGGGTCGAGAGCCTTGCATAGAATTTGTGTCTCACATGTCGCAAATGTCCTGAAATGGGGAGAATTTTTGTTTCCTCGTGTAGATTTGATTGGTAGTTTGAGACAGCCTGTATATTGTTTCGAAAGGGCAGTAATTTTATATTCTTGTATTTTGTTCAGTTGGTAGATAAAGGTTTGAAGGAGAAAGGAGAGTGTGCGCGAGGTGAGTTGAGCGAGTGTTCTTGAGATTATTTGTGTGAGTGTAGTTGTGCTATCGTGGTTGTTTCATTGCTGAAATTGTGTTGAGATAGAGTTCGTAGGACATTTAATTTTTTGTTTGCTTTTATGATATTTTGGGATGTGAGTTGTAAAGGTGAAGTTGGTGTCAAAGGTTAAACCGAGAATTTTGGGTGTTTTGTTTAGGAGGATGATGGAGTTATTTAGAGTTACTTGCTGGTGTAATGATGATTGGTGTCTGTCAGTGGTGAATCAAGGTTATAGATGATTTATGCTGGCAGAGGCTTATATTCTGTTTTGAAGACAATCAAGCTTCTAGAATAATTAAAGGTAGGTCTGAATATGAATTGGGTGATAGTAGCTACTGAGGGGTCTGGTTATGGTTATGGCTTGTCATCTGGCATACGTTTAAAGTTGAGAATTGGGAATTAGGGGGTGAGGATGTCAGCCTTGAAAAAGAGGTTAAACAGGATTTTTCGGTTTTTGAGATTTATATTTGAAGGAACACGTGTGCAGTGGCCGTCCAACATATGAAAATTAGCCAGCCATTTTTTAATAATTTTAGGAAAAGGTGAGTTTAGGATTTGTTGTATGAGAAAGTATTCTGGGTACTGTGTGAAGGATTTACTAAATAGTAGAGGCTATGAGAGAATTGCTCTATGGCATAGAGTTTTTGGTTTAATCCCGTTTATGTGTTTTGTATGATGTATTGTTAGAGCTGTGAGGTGGAGTGGATTTTTTTGAAGCCCCTGTTGGTGATTTGGGGAGTTGAAAATGGGGTTGGATTTTGGTGAGGTATGATCTTACTCATTAGTTGCACAAGGAGGAAAGGAAGGATTATGGGTCGATATAAGGTAAGGAAAGTTGCGTCTTTTTTCTGGGTTGTAATTTGGGTAATGATTGTAGCTTTTTTCCAGTATGGAGGGATATACGTTTGAGTGACCAAAAGAATTTGTTGAAATATTGTAAATGAAATAAATAGCGTTAGTTCCAAAGTGTTAATGTGAAGGTTAGAAAGGTTGTCTGGGCCAGAAAGCTTGGGGAGTTTTTTTAAGGTTTTGATTAGTGAAGTAATTTCTTGTGTAGTGAGTGAGTTAGGTATAGTTTAATTGTGTTTTTTTTTTAAGTTTGCGTATTATCTTGCTGTTTATTTGTTTGAGTGAGTTTGTTGAGATACTGAAGTAGTGTTGTGAAGAATATAGCAAGTGTTGTTTTGGGGGAAGAGAGAGAGAGAATTACTTTGTCCTCTATGCTTCGTTCGTTGGTGGGGGGGGGGGGTTGTTTTGGTAGTTTTGGAGATGACTTTATAACCTGCCATGTTCTTTTTTCCTTTGCAGGCTTCCCGAATGTTTGTCAGTTAGGCGTTTTGAATTTTTCCGTTTTATGGATGGAGATGAGATTGGAGATTTGTGTGTTTAAGGAGTTAATTTGGGCAGTTAGATCTGGGGTATAAATTTTTTGATGTCTAATGATATTTCCTTGTTAATCAAGATGCAGATTTCAGTTGTTAATGTGAGGAATTGTAGTGTCTTCTATGGTCTTTTGGTATGTAAAGGTTGGAGACTTTATGTATTGCTTTGGTGAGATTT
>JABUQX010114971.1:7500-12500 GCA_015478945.1 Trachelipus rathkii
TACTGGTAAACAACATACCCCTCTGTAAGAATCCTAGTGCACTGGCAGACTTAGTCCTACATCGCACCAACGATTTAATTGGCACCAGCCACCTTCCTGCTTTCAACAACTTTCCTACTACACTCTGCATCATCTGTCCCTTTTCATCCACACTATCCTAAATATTTAAAATCAAACACTTGTTCCAGTTGCCTCACCCTCTACGTAACTTCACCACCGAGGACTGTCCTACACTCACAACCATAACCTCCCCCTTTATCTACCACTAATCAATCCTTCCTCACATCCACTAAATCTCTTACAATCCATCTCAAACTCTTCTTCAGATTCACCACACAATGCCAAATAAATCATCGCATATAATAGTTAGGGCACCTTCCACTCTCTCATTCTCCATCATTCCTAACACCATCTCCTGCCACCCAAACCTCTTAATTCTTTCCCATAACCAATCCATAGCAAAATTGAATAACCAGGAGACTTAAACACATCCCTGCTCACTCCGCTATTAATATTAAACCAAATCACTTATTCTTGTTACACACGCTTCACTATCGCATACATACTTTTGATTCCATTCAGAAAGCCTACCACCAACACCATGATAACACTAAAACCTTGCCATAGAGCTTCTTATTAATCCTATCATGCGCCTGTTGCAAATCCATGAAAACCTAAATACAATTTATCTTCTCCTCCTCATTTTCCTCAATCATTGCTTTATGTAAATATTTGATCCACACATCCTTTACTACTCCTAAACGCGCCTTGTTCTTTACCTATCAGTCCTTCAGTCACTTGAGGCACTTTCAACCCAAATATCAGCATATATCTTCCCTACAACACTCAGTAACACAATTCCCTATAATTCCTAAGTTACCCTTATGCTCCCTACCCTTTTATATGGTACTTTACTACTCTTCGCTCCAATCCCTCTGAACTATACCCTCCATATACGCTTGTTGGCCACAAATTTCCAATCCTTCATTCCCCATCTCAACTCCGTTCTTTTGCTCCATTTCACCAGCAATTTCATCTATATCCTGCAGATTTACCCATTTCTTCAACTGTCTGCACTCTACAATTACCCCTCTTTATTAATGACTCATCCAAAATATCCATTCCTTCTGCACCATCAAACCCCACATATTCACTATCACACTCTCTTCATTACTGCCAATTTTATACAGATTTTCGAAGTGTTGCCTCCACACTCCCCTCACATCAGTTTCCATCAGTTACCGAAGCACCAACCCTATTCATTATTCTGAGCTGGTTCCCCTTTCTCATTCTTAACCTTGCGCGCTTCCTTCCAGAAGAGCTTCCTATCCCTTGTAAGTCCCCATTCATCCTCGCTTCCAAACTGTTTCAGTTTATAATCTTTTTTTCCGCCCTCGTTACGTATGCGCTTTTATATTTCTTTTTTCCTACTTTTATTTCCAAACATGCTTTCTTTTGAAACTTCTTGCATATATATAATATATATATATATACTATATATATATATATATATATAATATAATATATATATATATATATATATATATATATATATAATATTATATATAATTATATAAATCTAGAACAACTCCCAGAAAGGGTTTTCGCCTTTTAGTTGATCCAGCATCTTCTTCTTCTGGTCCGAAACTCTTAACCCTAGAACACTCTAGAGAACCATTTCTCGGGGCAATGGTCTCCGACGCCAGTCCTCGAGTTAAACACTCACAGGTAGGATTTTCGTCCTTTCAGTAGAACTAGCATCTTCTTCCATCAGGCCTCAAACTCGTTCCTCCGCAGAGCTCTCCAGAGAATCGTGCTTCTTGGCTGTGCCAAAGGGTGGAGAAAGGAGGAGGAGGAGGAGGAATAGGACAAAAACATTGACTAATTAGTAACGACAATTATTGTTACGGTAATATATATATATATATATATATATATATAGTTATATATATATATATTATCAATATAAGTTATATTTGTAATATATATATATATATATATATATATATACCTAACCTAATTGTAATTACTAGTTAGTCATTGCTGTTGTTCTCCTCCTCCTCCTCCTCCTCTTCCTTTTACTCCATCTGGCACAGGCACTTCAAATTCAAGAGGTGCATATTTCAATTCAGAAACACCAGCTTCTCAAAATTCTCATCAGTCAGGGATGACTTCTTAGGCCTGAGAACATTAGAGCCCAAACTGAACAATTTCTCCACAACCGCGGAAGGGGGGACAGGGGTATTGTACTTGATAAAGAGGTCCAACCAGACTTCTCTGTGCTGCTGAGGGAATAGGTATACAGACAGTGGGGTGGTCCTCTTCACCTTCAGCTTGTTCCAAATCTCAAAAGCCTTCTTCAAGTCCTCCTCATGGTGGTCGATAGCCAGAGGCTGGTTGTCATTCGCCTTCATGTAATGAAAGGGGTCGTTTTCCACCTGCTCCTGCTCTTGGGCGGCACCATCGTTGTCGTGACCAGGAGTCACGTTTATCAGCACCTCACTGATAACCCTCTTCCTGATGATCTCCTTCAAGTCCTCATTCAGGAACTCAACGACTGGAAGTTTGAAATGAGGGCGGAGGGCTGTGGTCATCAGCAGGTCTATGTCCACAAACAGGTGCTCAAACCTCCCCTTGAAGGCCACCTTAAAGTTGGTAGGATATATATATATATATATATATATATATATATATATATATATACAGTATATACATACCAATATATATATATATATAATATTATATTAATATATATATATATTATTATATATATATATATGTATACTATATATATATATATATATATATATATATATATATACCGATATATATATATATATATATATATATATATATAAAAATATATATTATATATATATAAATAATATATATATTATATTATATGCGGTTATATTAATATATATATATATATATATATATATATATATATATAGTATAATTATATAATATATATATATATATATAAATAATATTATATATATATATATAATATACTATAAATATATTATATATATAACTATAACTATATATATATAATACTATTAGAGTTATGACAAAAAAAAATTTTTTTTTTAGCCTGTTATTAGAAATCATGAACTTTTTTAAATAATGACAATAATGAACAAATGACAATTATTTCGTTCAATTCATAAAAAATATTCCGTACCAATGACAATGAAAATTCTGAAACTTAAGTACATTCATCACAATCAAAATGTATTAGTTGCAATAAGCTTCAGATTCAAATATTTATCTGTTTTGCATTTCTGGTACAGTTCTTCCATTAATTTCACCCCTCGTTCGGCACAAATATTCGTCTGTGGTATATCTACAACGGATCTGTCAACATTCCAGTGAGTTTCAAAGCACTTCATGGCTGCAGAGCAATTTAATTCGGAAATTCCATCCATCAATTTCTGGTGAATCTGTGCGTTAAACATTTGGTTAGAAAACCAGGCTTCTTGCCATGTATTTGAGATGAAAGCGCACGGTGTTTCCAGTGAAATTCTCCATTTAGGAAGGAGGAAGTACGAAATAATAGCATATAAAGCACGTGAATTCCATCTGGCATTGTGAAGAGACGGTAATTTTCTCCAATTAATTACGGGGTACGCACTAGTTTCTTTAAGGAAACTGAATGCTCTACATAACTCATACAGAAATCTAAAATCATCTCGCCAACCTGAATTTTGAATAGTTATCATTTCACTCTCTGGCTTGTAGGACTGCTGCAAGATATCGTTTTGTTTTATCACTTCGTCCACGAATTCATAGTTGAGAGTTGGTTTGGTAGAAGAAATTGGATTAAAGAAGTCTAACACATGCTTTAAGATTCTATCAAGAATATGATGCTGGCAGCCAATGTACTGTGGCTGACCAAATCCTCATGTGACCATTTCAGTTTTTAATTTTTTAACAATTCCATTCACTCGTCCAGTGTTGTGTCACATACGATTATTTTGAAGTTCTTCCATGCATCAAATTGATTCACCAAACTTTGCATTAAAATATACTGTGATAATCAACATTCACATTTTACTATACCTAATTTCAATCCTCTAAGATTACCACTTGATACTCGTGGTTTGCAATTCGCTTACCGTCAAAACGAAGGCAGAAATATTTCTCTTCTTGCAAATAGATTTTATTTTACGCTTCGCATCTTCGCTACTTCTTATAACAGCTCGCCAAACACCTGACTGTGATAGTGTTGGAACACTGATTCCATCTTCGGCCAGACTGGAGCAGTAGCTTTATTACTTGAAAGAGATTTTTGTCACCAACTTAGCTGCATGTGATGCTAAACGTTTGACACGTTTTCCTTTGTCATAAGTCATTTAATAAATAATAATTTAAAATAACTTAATAAATAATCATGAGCGATTTTATAAGGATCTACTTTTTAACTTGCTACAGAATACAGCACCGTACATACAGATCTCGTGACACACACTGATACTGAAACGGATTGGTGCGGGAAGTTTTTTTTATGGCCACCTGCAATAATAATGTTTTAGTAATCAGATCAAAAAAGTTCATCATTTGCGACAACAGGAGATTCAAAATTTTGCAAATTTTTTTAGTCATAACTCTAATATATATATATATATATATATATATATATATATATATATATATAAAAAATATATAAAAAAAATATATATATATATATATATATAATATATATATTTATATATATATATATTAAATATATATATATATATATATATACTATATTTATATATTTTTATTTATATATATATTATATATATATATATATATATATATATATATATATATATATATATATATATATATATATATATATATATATATATATATATATATATAATATATATATATATATATATATATATATATATATATATATATATATATATATATATATAATATATATATATATATATTATATATATATATATAATATATATATATATATATATATAACCAAAATGTCC
>JABUQX010114971.1:17500-28740 GCA_015478945.1 Trachelipus rathkii
AGTTTTCCACATTAATAAAGCTACAAGCAATCAACTGAACTAAAGAAATAAATGTACAACAACAAACCAACACATCCTTAACAGGAATAAGCAGTCAACATTAACAAAATTCCGCACTTAACACTAGTAAAGTAACTAACATAGCATGCAAATACGTAACGCTATTCTTAACTTTGTCAAGCATATCTCTAACTAACGATGTTAATTTACCTAACATGGTAATATTTTAACTAAAATTTATGCACAACTGGGTTAATTATCATACAGAAGGCAGCGGAAAGTATGCTAACGTAACAAACGTTTCCCCAATCAATAAAGCTAACATATCGTTACATGAACTAGAAAATAATGTACAAAGACAAAACCTAACACACACTCCTTAAACACGAATAAACTGTTAACATTAAACAAGTTCCCACAGCTTAACACGCAGTAAAGGCAACTAACTGTAATGCCCAAAACGTTAACCTAATCTTAACTTTTTTCAAGCATAACTCTAACATATTAACGTTAAATCTTACACTAACACAGTAAACATTTAACTAAAAAGTTCTCACAACATTGGTAATTATACTGATCAACGAATATACTCTCTTAACATAATAAAGTTTCCACATCATAAAACTAACATAGCGTAACATGAACTAAGAAATAATGCAAAGACAAAACCTAACACAACTTACACACAAATAAAACTGTTAACATTAACAAAGTTTCCACACTTAAACCAGAAAAGCAACTAACATGGTATGCAAAGCGTAACCTATTTTTACTTTTTCAAGCATATCTCTAACATATTAACGTTAATCTACACTGACACAGTAACATTTAACTAAAATTTTTCACAACATTGGTTTAATTATACTGACAACGCAATATACTCTAACGTAATAAAGTTTCCACCTCAATAAAACTAACATACGTAACATGAACTAAGAAAATTATGTACAAAGACAAACCTAACACAACTTACATACGATAAACTGTTAACATTAACAAAGTTCCACTGAGTTTTTTATATACTAATCATCGAATATATGCTTTAACATAAAAATGTTTTTCACATTAAATAAAGCTAACATAGCATCATATGAACTAGGAAAATAATGTACAACGACAAACCTAAACACATCTTAACGGCCCTAATAAACCTTGTTAAACATTAACAAAGTTCCACACTTAACACCAGTAAAGTAACTAACTTTACACAAAACGTAACCTGTTCATACTTTTTTCCAAGCATATCTCCTAGATATTAACCGTTACTTACATTGACACAGTAACATTTATCAAAAAAATGTATCATAACCTTGGCCGATTATCATACAGACCACGAATATAATGCAACCGTTAACAAAGTTTTTTTTACATTATCATAGCAATATTTAACAAAAATTTATCATAACCTTATCCCAAATAACATTATCTCCTTTTTAGACTCCTTCCCCCTTTCAGAAAATAACAACTCTAAACATGAAAATGATTTTAGGCTATAACATTATTGCAATAAGTGATGCCATACTTATTAAATTTGAAACCTCTGACAGGAATAGAGCAATGTGGCAGAAGCCATTCGTTTACATTAAAATATAAATGACACATCGTTGGGATATCGAAACTCCTCGTGAAAATATCAACAACAAGCGTAGAGATGGAGGGAGATGTCATCGTATCACCATTGGCGAAAAATATCCAACTGAAGAAAATAGTGTATAAACAACCTTTATGTAATGAGATTCTTTCTTTAAACCCATCAGAAGAAAGTAAACAGGAGAATACGACGTACGAACGAGCCATATCAGTTCAAAGGGTATATATTATCGTTAGACAACAACAACAACAACAACAATAACATAGCACAAAAAGAGTTCTTTATATACTAACCAACGAATATATGCTAACATAACAAGGTTTTCCACATTAATAAAGCTAACATAGCATATATGGACCTAAGAAAATAATGTAGCAACGACGAATCTATTCACACTTTAAGCAGAATAAAATGTTTTAGCAATATAAACAAAGGTCCACAACTTAACACCTGTAAAGTAAACTACACTGCATACAAAACGTTAACCTATTCATAACCTTTTTCCAAGCACAATCTCTTAGCATTAACGTTTTAATTTTTACATTGACACAGTAATATTTTAACAAAAATTATCATAACCTTGTTTAATTATCATACAGACCAAACGAATAACTGTAAACATAGCAAAGTTTTATTTCAACATAACAACAAAAATAAGTTCATTTATAATACTAACCATCGAGTATAACTAACATAACAACGTTTTTAACATTTATAAACCCCAAATAACATAACCTGAACTAAAGAATATAATGTACACGACAAACCCAACAACACCAACGTAACGAATTAAACCACACATTAAAACAAACTTCCAGGTCTTAAACAACAGTAAGTACATAACACTCGTCCAAAACGTAAGCCTATCACACTTTTCAATGCATATCTCTAACCAATATCAATGTAATTACATAAACGTAATATTAACAAAAGTTTTAGCATAAACCTGTCTAATCATCAAACTGACAAAGAAAATAATGCTGACGTAACAAATGTTTACATCACTTCGTAACATTTAGCAAACAAATTCATCATAACCTCGCTAAAGATCATAAATCCCAGGATAATCGCAAAAATAACAAAGTTTTAAACCAAACATAACAAAAAAAATAACAAAATTTTATCCTATCATAACATAAAAATAAGTTTCTTTGAATAAATTATCACAGTAAAGCGTAATAATTTACTGATTTTTTAAAGCAGTAAATCAGTAAATCAGTAATCCTAAACACGCCAACCCTGCAGTCCCCTACCCGTCCCACCCTCCTGTGATCTATTGACTATTGATTCAAGTCATATTTCGAATATCATTTTGGACAAACATAACATAAAAATAAGTTCTTTATATACTAACCCTACGAATATATGCTTAACAAACAAAGTTTAGCATCAATAAAGCTAACAAATCATAACCGCGACTAGGAATATAATGTACAAATGCAAACCTTACATACCTCGCGTATGAATACGATCAGCTCACCTCCTGAAAATTTCCTACTGTCAAGGTTAAAAAGTAAGCTAACAGGTCTAACATACTCGATATGTTCCACACTTTTCGAGCATATTAGCAATAGGTAAAGCCGTATTATCTTACAAAATCCCTTAACAAAGTGACCATGCTATCAAGAATGCACCATCCTTGACTAGAATGACACTATCTCCATCAAAGTGTCAGCACGTTTCCGAAGTATAAACATCATTTTGACACTTTTATGAATAAACGTAAACATAGCAAAAAGTCTAGGGCAAACCTAACATTATTCAACAAAAACTTAAACTAGGCTCACGTTTCTTTACAATATCGTCATTAAAACACAGTAATATCTTTCAAAAACATCATCATTTCTCTATGCAATGCAGTTGTTATTTCCCCATTGTCCATAAGTAAATATTTAACATAACGTACTAAACTTACGATAAACAGTTTTTCATTAACCAAGAGTATCTAAAGCAACACATTACCTTCCGAGAGAAAAACCCAGGGGGATGCGCCCCTTGAAAGGGTGGAATCCTGCGAGGGGAATCACCCCGAAGGATGTAAGCGGACTTTGGGCTCACCGCCGAAGGGCTGAGGCTTACCCCTCCTTCACGGAGGGTAAAGCGCTACACCCCTTCGGGGTGATCCCCCTCACAGGATTCACACCCTTTCAAAGGGGCGCATCCCCCTGGGTTTTCCTTCTCGGAAGGGTAATGTGTTGCTTTAAGACACTCTTGGTTCATGAAAGATATGTTGTTCGTAAGTGAAGTGCGTTATCTAAATTATTACTATGACAATGTGAAATAACACTGATTTGTAGAGAAATGTGAGTTTTGTAAGATATTTACTGTGTTACTGACGATGATGTGTAGAACGTAGCCTAGGTTAAGTTTTTTTTGATAATGTTAGGTTTGCCTAGACTTTCTAATGTCATACGTTATTCATAGGTCATGAGTTATTGAAAGGAACCTTTGGAATCTTCTTGGGGATGGTTTCAAAATAGTTTAAGAATGAAGTGGCATACTTACCTAGATAAATTGATCAACTTGTTAAGGGATTTTGTTGATAATGACGCTTTACTATGCTAATATGGCTCGAAAAGTGGGAACATATCGAGTATTGTATGACCTGTTAGCTACTTAACCTTTGATAAGTAGGGAAATTTTTCAGGATGGTTAGCTGATTATTCATACGCGAAGGTATGTTAGGTTTGCCATTTGTACATTATATTCCTAGTCGCGGTTATGATTTGTTAGCTTTAATTGATGCTAAAACTTTGTTGGTTAAGCATATATTTCGTAGGTTAGTATATAAAGAACTTATTTTTATGTTATGTTTTCCTCAAAATGATATGAAATATGAATTGAATCAATAGTTCAATAGATCACAGGAGGGTGGGACGGGTAGGGGACTTGCAGGGTTGGGTGGTTTGATTTACTGATTT
Source organism: Trachelipus rathkii (assembly GCA_015478945.1). Classification (NCBI taxonomy): domain Eukaryota; kingdom Metazoa; phylum Arthropoda; class Malacostraca; order Isopoda; family Trachelipodidae; genus Trachelipus; species Trachelipus rathkii. The sequence goes on from JABUQX010114971.1 coordinate 22,013, forward strand.
ACTGATTTACTCTTTTACTGCTGTAAATTATTACGCTTTACTGTGATATTTACCAAAGAACTTATTTTTATGTTATGATAGGATAAATTTTGTTTTTTTTGTTATGTTTGGTTAAAACTTGTTATGTTTGCGATTATTCGCTGGGGATTATGATTTTGAAGAGGTTATGATGAATTTTTTTGTTAAATGTTAACGAAGTTGAATTGTAAACATTTGTACGTCAGCATTATAATTTCTTTGTCAGTATGTATTGATTTAGACAGGTTTATGCTAAACTTTTGTTAAATATTACGATGTTAATGTAAAATTAACATTGATATGTTAGAGAATATGCATGAAAAAGTGTGAATAGGTTTACGTTTTGGAAGAAGTGTTATGTACTTTACTGTTGTTAAGGACGGAATTTTGTTAATGTTAGTGGTTTATTCGTACGTATGGTGTGTTGGGTTTGTCGTTGTACATTATATTCTTAGTTCAGGCTATGTTATGTTGGGTTTATTAATGTAAAAAACGTTGTTACGTTAGCTTATACTCGATGGTTAGTATATAAAGAACTTATTTTGTGTTATGTTTGAATAAAACTTTGCTATGTTTACAGTTATTCAATGGTCTGTATGATAATTAAACAAGGTTATGATAAATTCTTGTTAAAAATTACTGTGTCAATGTAAAATTAACGTTAATAATGCTAGAGATATGCTTGGAAAAAGTATGATAGGTTACGTTTTGTATTGTCAGTTGTTACTTTACAGGTGTTAAGTGTGGACCTTTGTTATTGTTAGCATTCATGCTTAAGTTGTGATAGATTCGTCGTTGTACATTATTTCTTAGTTCTGGTAATGCTATTTAGCTTTATTAATGTGAAAACAATGTTATGTTAGCATATACTGTGGGTTAGTATATAAAGAACTCATTTTTGTGCCATGTTTAGTTGTTGTGGTTGTTGTCTAACGAGAATATATACGCCTTTTGAACTGATATGGCTCTTTCGTACGTCGTATTCTTGTTTACTTTTTTCTGATTGGTTTAAAAGAAAGAATTTCATTACATTTAAGGGTTGTTTTACACTATTTTCTTTCAAGTAGGATAGTTTTTCGCAGTGTTGATACGATGACATCTCCCTCCATCTCTACGCTTGTTGTTGATATCTTCACGAGGAGTTTCGTTATTCCCCACGATGTGTCATTTATATTTAATTGTAAACCGAATGGCGACTGCTACAATTGCTCATATTCCTGTCAGAGGGTCAAATAATAGACCTTTATTCATATCACTTTATGCAAAATGGTTATAGCCTAAAATCATTTTATGTTAGAGTTGTTTATTTTCTGGAAGGGGGACAGGCAGTCTAAAAAGAATAATGTTATTGGGATAAGGTTATGATAAATTTTGTTAATATTACTATGATATTTATGTAAAAAATTTGGTTTCTTGGCAATATATTCGTTGGTCCGTTGATAATCGGTCAAGTTATGATACATTTTTTTTGATAAATGTTACTGTGTCATGTAAGATTAACGTTAAATATGCTAGAGCTATGCTTGAAAAGTATGAAACAGGTTTTACGTTTTTGTATGTAAAGTTAGTTTACTTTACTGGTGTTAAGTGTGAACTTTGTTAATGTTACAGTTTATTAGGGCGTAAGAATGTGTTGAGGTTTGCGTTGGTAACATTATTGTTCCTAGTTCATATGATGGCTATGTAGCTTTATAATGTGAAAACATTGTTAATGTAGCATATATTCACTGATTAAGTATATAAAGACTCAGTGGAACTTTTGTTAATGTAACAGTTTGTTCGTATGCTAAGTTGTTGTTAGGTTTGTCTTTGTACATTAATTTTCTTAGTTCATGTTACGCTATGTTAGTTTATTTGATGTGGAAACTTTATTACGTTAGAGTATATTCCGTTGATCAGTAGATAATTAACCAATGTTGTGATAAATTTTAGTTAAATGTTACTGTGTCAGTGTAGATAACGTTAATATGTTAGAGAAAGCTTGAAAAGTAAGATTAGGTTACGCTTTGCATACCATGTTAGTTGCTTTACATGTGTTAAGTGTGGAACTTTGTTAATGTTAACAGTTTATTTGTGTGTAAGTTGTGTTAGGTTTGTCTTTTTGCATTATTTTCTTAGTTCATGTTACGCTATGTTAGTTTTATTGATGTGGAAACTTTATTACGTTAGAGTATATTCGTTGATCAGTATAATTAACCAATGTTGTGAGAAATTTTAGTTAAATGTTACTGTGTTAGTGTAAGATTAACGTTAATATGTTAGAGTTATGCTTGAAAAAGTAAGATTAGGTTACGTTTTGCATACCATGTTAGTTGCTTTACTGGTGTTAAAGTGTGGAACTTTGTTAATCGTTAACAGTTTATTCGTGTTAAGGTGTGGATAGGTTTTGTCTTTGTAAATTTTTCTAAGTTCATGTACGTATTAGCTTTATTGATGTGGAAAACTTTGTTACTTTAGCATACTTTTCGCTGCTCTGTATGATAATTAACCCAATGTTGTGATAATTTTTAGTTAAATATTACCAATGTTAGTCTAAAATTACATCGGTTGTTAGAGATTATGCTTGACAGTAAAGAATAGGTTGTACTATTTGCCATGGCTAATTTTAGTTACTTTAAAACTAGTGTTAAGTGAGGTATTTGTTAATGTTGACTGCTTTATTCTGCTTAAGATGTGTTGGTTTGTTGTTGTAGCTATATTTTCTTAGTTCAGTGATGCTATGTTAGCTTTATTAATGTGAAAACTTTGTTACGTTAGAGTATACTCCTTGGTCTGTATGATAATTACACAAGGTTATGGTAAAATGTTTGTTTTAAATATTAACAGTCTTAATGTAAATACAGCGATATGTTAGACAGTGTAGTAGGCGTTCGTCTTTGTATGCTATAATTGAGTTACTTTACTGTTGTTAAGTGTGGAACTTTGTTTTAACGTTAACAGTTTATTCCTGTTTAAGATGTGCTAAGTTTGTCGTTGTGGGTAATATTCATAGTTCAGATGATGCTACGTAACTTTAATTAATGTGAAAACTTTGTTACGGTCAGCATATATTGTTTGATCTTTGTATAAAGAACTTGATTTTATGTTATGTTTATTCAAAATGATACTCGAAATGTGACCTGAATCAATAGATCAATAGATCAATAGATCAAGGATGGACATGAGGGTGGCCGGATGCGGGGTATGTGGTTTGATTACTGATTTACTGATTTAGAGGTATGTAAAACGTTACAAATTTTAGTAAAAAAATTGACCTTAATCAATAGATCATAGATCAAAGATGGTCAGGAGGGAGGTTGGATTAGTGGTTTGATTTAGTGATTTCTGATTTATGGGTATGTTAAAAACGTTACAATTTTTTAGTAAAATTTGACCTAATCAATAGATCAATAGATCACAGATGGTCAGAAGGGAGGTTGGATAGTGGTTTGATTTAGTGATTTACTGCTTTAGGTATGTAAAACGTTACAATTTTTAGTAAAAATTTGACTTAATCAATAGCTCAATAGATCACAAGCAGGTGGGAGGAGGGAGGTTTGATAGTGGTTTGATTTAGTGATTTTTCTGCTTTAGGGTATGTAAAAACGTTTACAATTTTAGTAAAACATTTGACCTAAATCAATAGATCAATAGATCACAGATGGTCAGGGGGTGGTTGGATAGTGTTTGATTTAGTGATTTACTGCTTTAGGGTATGTAAACGTTACAATTTAGTAAAAATTTGACCTTAAGGGGTTGGATGGGGGTTTGATTTAGTGATTTACTGCTTTAGGGTATGTAAAAACGTAAATTTGTAAGTTATAAACATAAAAAAGTGTAAGAAATTTTATTTATTATTTATTTATTTATTTATTTATTGATTTATTTTTCTTGATGTTCTGAAACCATTATTTTCGAATCTTACAGAACCAATAACCTAATATAAAGACATCACATTGTTGTTTGACGAATGTTTTATTAACTCAGCACCCCACCGGCTTTCCAGCACCGGTGCCGGTACTGACATCTCAGACTCCTCCTTCATCATTCTTCTTCTTCCTCCTTCCTCCTTCTTCCTTCCCCCATCTTCTTCTCTTCTTTCTCCTTTTTCTTCTTCCTTTCTTTCTTCTTCTTGTTTTGCCTTCCATGCATTTCTTCTTCTTTTCAAAGGGGACCCCGCCTCCGGGAGTCCCTGGACTCAGAAGGTCGTAATCCGTTTTCCAACTCTCGTCTCCCGACTCCTATCCTCTATCTTTCTCCAAGTTTTCAGTCTTCTACGTCAATATTTAATGTTTTTTTTAGGGGGTGGGGTCCCCCCTTACGGGGGACGCAGGAGTAATGTAATCTCGTCAACAATGACTTACACACCAATATACACCCTCCAATTTTAAGCATGATATGATAAACTCTACCCCATGTAAGATATATTATCGACTCAGACCGGAATTGCGAAGAAGCAACCTCGGCGGAATCCAAGTCCGAGTGCGTAAAAAAACGATCTCTTACAGGGATCGTCGACTCAATTCGATTCCTTCGGAAATCGAATCTTTGAATAATAATAATAATATATAAATAATAATAATAATAATAATAATAATAATAATAATAATAATAATAATAATTAATAATAATAATAATAATAATAATAATAATAATATAATAATAATAATAATGTTATGTTAACTGTTGTGACGCTCACGCGCTGACGTAATCTCGTCTCCGACGAGATTACGTCATCACGGTCGAACCTAACTCTCGTTAGGCTTAACTCAATCTCGGGTTTGGAAAGCCAAAAGGGTATAAACGCGGGCGTAGCGGCTACGCTCTCAGGGGTGACCCCCCTCTATATACATCCTACAGACTTGAAATTTAACACGGTTTCGAGGTTATTCCATACATAGATTATATTCCAAGTTTTCAGACCTATAACCTCTATTCCTTCCTCATCGAAAAGGCTGGTAGCGGTCAAACTGCTACATCACTACTCATATCTAAAATATTATTATTAAAAAATAAAATAAAAATAATGTAAAATAAAAAAAAAACATGCATTTGCTATTTTGCTTTGACCAAAGGATACTTTCTCTGTAAGCAAAATAGTGTGAATATTATACAAGTTGCAAACTAGTGAAGTAAAATCGCTAATAATCGTATCGAACTTAAGCAAGCTAATTTGTTTATAGGGTTACTATTCGTTAGCATAAATGTTCAATCCACTTCTAACTATTTAGGTTCTAATAAAGTATGGTCTCTGGATTCTTCATTAGGCTGTTCTTAAAAACTTTACACTCAAAAGGAGTTTGGAAAAAAAAATGCTTTTCACTTTATTTATTTCATTTATTTGTGTGTTTTGTTTCAAAGATTCTTTCAATAAGAATGGCTAGGTTTTATATACATTTAGATATTGAGGTCCTGAGAATTGGTAAGCAATTTATTATTCTCTTCACTTGTTTCCAAAAAATACTATTTTAAAATATGTTATTGATTAAATTAGCATTGACAGCTTCATTTTTCGTTGCTTTAATAAAGATCACTAGCTTAGTTTTGAACACCACCTAAAACTTACTATTTTCAGTATCTTTTCTGGTTCCTTGTCTAAAATCTATCATAGATAAATTTAAAAACATTTAAAATGAGAACATTTTATATAGGGTAGGGGTGTGGTTCCAAACCTTTTCCTTATGAGTCCTATCGTTACGCATGTGGACCTCCATATACTCTTATGTAATATTCCTAAATAAATATTTATTTGTAAGATAGTAAAATTCTAAATATTAAAATATTCAAAGCTTCTGTGGACCCCGGTTGAGAAAAACACCATTATAGGGTTTAAAAAATTGGTTGAAGTAGTGAGTGGTTGATTCCCATTGACTTTCTCGCTCATCCTTTTTTCACTTATTTCTTAAATTGTTTTCCCCATTATACTCTTTATATTTATTATTCAACATTCCCTACATTTTCAGAGATTCAAAATGAAATTTTACTCATCAAACTCACGCAAACTTCTGTCACTATTAAAAAACTTTTGGTATGAATATTTATAGTTTTATTATCTATATTATTTTATTAAACTGTCCAAGATGAAAAATTTTGCCTTGTGGTCACCTTTTTCCATCGCTAAAACGTTGTTATAACATAAAATTTTGCATAACTCTCGCTACAATCTTAATTATTCAATAATAATAATTCAAATCATTAGAATAAATAAATGCTATAGTTCGATTCATGAGAAAATATATTTCTTTGTTTACTTTATTGTGTCTGACATTTATAGAGTGATGTTTCGCTCCCCTCGATCGTATTCACAAACCCCATGTTTGAAAAAATTAAGTTTAAACATTTTTCCAATTTGCTTGATACAAGTCAGATAGATCTGCGTCAATAATGAATTCCCTTTCTCCCTATATCCATTTCCCTTTCTACCATTTTTCTGTCTATCTATATTAATACATTCCTGTTTTCAACTCTCTCTCTCTCTCTCTCTCTCTCTCTCTCTCTCTCTCTCTCTCTCTCTCTCTCTCTCTCTCTCTCTCTCTCTCTCTCTCTCTCTCTCTCTCTCTCTCTCTCTATCTCTCATTACACACACACCACACATACATCTCTATCGTTTTAGAGGAACTTTACATCTCTACCTATTTATACATTATTTTTGTCTCCTTATCTAATCTCTTTCCCTAGCCTTCCATTTCTTCTCTTAAACCTCTCCTTCCATTTGATCTTGTCGGATATCC
>JABUQX010114972.1:0-20000 GCA_015478945.1 Trachelipus rathkii
ACAGAATAATCGAGCGGAAAGAATGCCGGTCCCCTCACCCCTGAACTCTGACACTTTATTGCAGGAATTTTTACTTCCTGTTTTGATGCATATATTTGATTATATTCTGCATCTCTTGACGTGATATTCCGTTCAAGAGAGGCCTCTGAAGATGCAGGAGGCGCAGACGAAGAAGAAGATGGAGAAACGCGGTGTCATAAGCCAGATTAATTTTTCATTCTGGGTATGATAATGTACCGCTTCAATTATTTCTTCGTCCAAAATTGACGAGTCATACTGAAGAATGGAAAACTTTGTGATGACTTCTTCGATCAGAGCATCAATTTTTAACTTCCCCATTTTGTTTAATTTCCGTCAGTTTTGAGGAAACGATGTGATTATCTTCCTGGCTTTCAGTGCAGAAGATCGAGAAGATTTTTGAAAAGGAAGCTGGGATTGTCCTTTTAATCACAGCTCTCCAGTTCTTCTAATAGGGGGCAGTTATTGACTTAACCTCTTCGTCGAGGTCGACTAATTTTCTATTGGAGAGGAGTGTTTATTCGTCCTCCCTCCCAAAATTTTCACTGACACTGTCCTCCACTTTCAGACACGATTTTGTCTGAGTGATTCATCTTCGAAAAGAGACATTTTTGTAAAATGAATATCTTGAAAAAAAAAAAAACGCAAAGCAAAAAATACGCCCAAAAAAAAAAACGGCAAAAAAAAATGCTACTTATTATATGAGTAAAACGCACGAATTACACCCACTAAGATTTATGGCAATTGGATTGCAGATAGACAATTATAAAATACCAATAACCCAAATTATAATTACCGCAAAGATACTAAATTGTCGAAATATAATATATATATATAATATATATATATATATAAATATATATATTATAATATATAGTATATATATATATTTATATTATATAATATATTTATATATATATTATATATATTATATATATAATGATATATATATATATATATATATATAATATATATTATATATATAATATTATCAATATATATTATATATCAATATATATTATATATATTATATATAATATATATATATATATTTTTTTTTATAATGAAAAAATATATAACGCAAAAATATTTAATATATTTGAAAGGAGGAGAAGTCTCGATTAATTGAAACAATCCAGATTAATTTTAATATCTGGGCAGTTAACAAAAAAAATACTACAAAATTATATACAAGAGACCGACTTCTCCATAAACGCAGCAGAATATATATCGTGAATATATGACCTTTTGTTAATATATATATGATTATACATACATTGAAAATCTTTAATTAAGGTCTAATCTGCCAGAAATATTTTGATTCGATGCAGATTATTTCAAAGCGCAAACTTCTGCAGAATATATAATGTGTGTGTTTAAACAAAACTAATCAGTTTTTTACGAAAGACGATTTTTTAATGAGAAATATTTTTTCTTTCTCAGAATATTGAAAAAAGCAACTTTGCTTCACACACAAAATAGATAAATGAAGTAACGAAAAATTTCCACGTAGGAAATTTAAACTTTAAACGCCAGTATTTTCACCGACTACGAAATACTAAATTTAAACTTTAAACGCCAGTAGTTTACTGACTACGAAATACTAAATTTTAGCGAGGTGTTGAACTTTTTAATTACAAACTTTTCTCAAGATAATATAAACTGTTTTAAGTTGATATCATTTTAATTGAATAGAGATCAGCATATTACGCTCATCATATTATAGAAAATTCAGATTAAGAACTTGACGAAATTCTAAAACAGAATTGAATATTGGCCGTGTGCAATAATAGTTAGATTATGTTGGCACTTGCAAGTCAGAATATTTAAGCAGAGTATACTCTTGAAAGCCTTATGTCTTCATAACTAAAATAGTAAGTTAAATAGTGGGATAATAAAACACTAGGTTAATTTTTAAGTTTATGAGAAAAAGTTTGTTTTCCAAGCTCAAAACGAAGTAGCTGACCCGTTTAAGCTTTTCCAGAATGTTAACTTTAAAATGCACATTAAAAACGATCTTCGAAAAAGTGATATATTGAATATTAAAAACAATTAATTTCAGACGAAAGCTTAACAGTTGTAGATTGTTACCGGCTTGAAGCCTTACAACGAATGATTTTAAAAGAGAACTTATCAGTTCAGAAAATAAATGCGATTGAAATTCAATTAGAACTAAGCAGTTCGAAATCAAAAGTGCGAATAAAAATCTAATTCCAAAAACCGCTCTCTACTCTTTGCATTTGGCAACCCCCCAGGTTTCCAAGAATAACCTCTTTTCTGACAACTCTTGAACTATAAATTTTTATAATATTAATATAAATATATAAAATATTAAATATATTAAATATATAAATATATAAATATATAAATATATAAATATATATTATATATAATTTATAAATATATATATATATATATCATATATATATATTATATATAATATATATATATATATATATATATATATATATAATATATATATATATTATATATATATATATATATATATAATATATATATATATATAGATTATATATATATATATATTATATTAATATATATATAATAATATATTATAATATATATATATATATTATATATATCACTTTCGCAGGCCGTATCCCCCGACGTTCAGTACTAGTAAGTTAGGGTTATAAAAAGTAAGTTTAAAGGGAAATCGTATCTACGACGAGTTTCTTCGTCGCAACAAGATCGTTACAGTTTTTTTTAGGAAAATCCTCAGTTGGATCTCAGACCAAATCGATGCTTTCATCATCATACAAATGCATTAAGGTTTTCTGGCAGCATTCTTATTCTTTGGCTTACTAGTATTCGTTCATAATATGAACGTCTTAACCGAAGGCTATCGTTACAGAATGACAAGAAAGATTTCACAGAGCTTTTGTAAAACTCGCAATATCCCACGGTTCAGCTTCCAATTATTTCGACAATGGACTTTCATCTGCCTTAAATATTTCGCTTTCGAGCATGGAATTTATATAAAAAATAAAGGATTTCAGGTCAGCTAGTACACCTTCCGCATTAAAAATCGAAAATCTGTCACAAAATTTTCTAACTTCAAATCATCCTGTAAATTTGTTAATGACTGAAAACGTCTCAAAGCGACTAGCCAATATCATTATATCAATTGATTTTGTCGTTGAACCTTCTTCAATTTCTTCGATTACACTATAGCAGTATATTATTTCATCCCTTTAAATGCATTTTTCTTATCTCATCAGCAATCAGGCGCACTTCAGATACAAACTCCTCCATTATTTCACACCGAACGTTTTTTGTAAGTCACTATTGACGTCTCCACACATTTGCAATATTTTGCAGGATGCAATTTTGTTCCAGTAATTAGAGCAGAGGTTCTCAAACCAATTTCGTCTACCGCCCACTTTGAAAATCCAATTATTTTCAGCGCCCCCCCCTTTTTTTTTAATTTACCAAAAACTTAAAAACCACATGTTTAATTACTTTAACTTAATTTAATTATAGTGTGCTATATTTAGTCTGGTCTGGAGTTTAAAATTACATTCTAAACGAGACTTTTTACCAGTGAGAGCAATTATATATATAATTATATATATATATATAATATATATTAAATTAATATATATATATTAATAATATATTATATATATATATATATATATATATATATATATATATATATAATTATATATTATAATATATAATATATATATATTAATATATTATATTAATATGATTAGATAATATAGTATAAAAAACTAAAAATTATACAATGAATTATCATATGTATCTACAATAGTTATAAACAAGTTTGGTGAGAAAAGGGATTTCAGTGATTTTAAAATATTAAGTAGATGAAATTACAAATCAAATCAGCCATCGCCCCCTTAAACCACCTTCACACCCACCATTTCTAGGCTTCTTACCGCCCCCCTCTAGGCCTCCAGCGCCACAAGGGGGCGTTATCGCCCACTTTGAGAAGACTGATTAGAGGGATTGACTTTATATATTTATATATATATATTATATATATATAATTATATATATATATTATATATATATATATAATATATATAATATATATTTATATATATATATTATATATAAATATAATATATAATATACATATATATATTATGAGATCATGAGAAAAACAAACACTAATAAATATATATAACTAAGCCACTCCTAGCAATAGGACCTTTTCCGAAAAAGAAAATTTCTTATAGCGAATACCATTTCTCAGAAGTCAGATTAACAAACTTGCTATATTTATTGCCAATATCTACATGTTCCATGCATTCTGGCTGATTTTATTATTTCTCGTTAGATAATAAGATTTAAACATACTTTTATGTTTATTTGCTTCATTTTGTAATTTACGGCAAAAATTAATTCATGCTCGATTTTCTCCGGCGGAGCACTCGACTGTCTCCGGGGTGGGTGGCAATGCACCCCCGGAAGTATGCCTGAAAGAAACACTGATTATGAATTAATTGTGTTCCAGTTTAGGGTTCTTGAATTGTTTTAATCGTTCCCACGGATTTGATAGCTCTATGCTCAATTCTTGAAACTGTGAAATCTGTGAACAAAAAAGAAATTCTCCTCAGTGACTCGAATTGATGTTTCATGCTTTCACTGTTTTGCCCGAATTAAAGAAATTCAGTGATCGGTGTTGCAGTAGAAAGAAGATTAATGTTTACTATAGTTTTGCACATATTCCACCCTTCAGACGGAAATTATGAAATAAGTTATTGTTAGATATATTAAACGAGTTCGAGGATGTTAGTTAGAGAAGTGCTATTCCACGGATTCAGAGTTAGAGCATAAACCACGGATGGTGGTAAACTCTATAGAATATCCACGCCTACGAAAAGCTCCTATTTCATAAACAAGAAGCAAAAAAACGAGGCAAAAAAACAAGTAAACAGACAGACAAAAACCAAAGGTGAAATCTGAAATAAAAGTAATTAATATTAAAACCTAAATTTAAAAACTTAAATTCTCAAAATTAATTTAAAAAAAAAAATCATTCGCTTTGAACAAATAAACGAATAACTGAAACACACTCAAGACTCGTACAACCAACCCTACTCTAGAGTCTAGAAGTAATATTAACTACGTAACTACGATAAAAAACTGAAATAAAAATACGAAAAAGTAAATTGATTAAATTTCAATTAATTTCAATAACTGGAGTGCATAAAATATTTAAAAGGGTTTGTTCTTCAAAGAGAGTTAAACAACTGACCTTACTTAATGCAAAGCCTATATAAAGTTTTAAAAAAACAAACTAAAAAACCTAAAAAATTAAAACTAATACCTATCTTTTAGAACACGGAAAACCAGGAAGATCTTTACAGTAAAGAGTAAAAGCCTACTAATAAAATCAATTTTTATATTATTATTATTATTATTATTATTATTATTATTATTATTATTATTATTATTATTATTATTATTATTATTATTATTATTATTATTATTATTATTATTATTATTATTATTATTATTATTATTATTGTGTGAATTGATATCCACAACGTACGTTCTCAGTGTCTTAAAAGACGATTAAATGGACATTGGTAGCTGGGTTGGGTTTTGATACCATTCATTTATGTCATAGAAAAGCTCATGCATGCCTCAGATTTCTGGTAGTGAACGGCTCACGCACCCCTTACCCCCTGTTTGGGATCTTCAGGAACAACTGATGATGATTACTATATATTATATATATAAATATATATATATATATATATATAATATTATATATATATATAATATATATATATATATATATCATATCTTATATTATATATATATAATATATAGGGCCGTAGTTACGGTGTGGGTAAACTGGGTAGTTGCCCAGGGAGGCAGATTTTAGGGGTGGCAAACTATCAAGTAAGCGATCGTGAATAAGATATGAAAAATGACGTAAAATGGAGAAAAATTTTAAGAAATTCAAAATTAACTCGGTGAAAATTTATAGATGGGAAAATAACATTGATAGATACTCTTGGAAAGCCGTTCTCTCTAGAATTATATTTGTGTCAAATCTGAAGGTGATATATAAATTTAATTGAAAATTAGTTCGTCACTTTCTAATTATTAGAGTGTAGAAAATACCAAAGAGCCATATTCTTCCCTTAATTAATTAAAGGGAAGCAGACATATTTGATACAAAAATAAAAATAAAAATTGATGAGCCGAACAACAAAAGAAAAATCTCGCTTCCTCATTTTCAAATTTGAAATTAAGATAATCTGTTCCGAAGAAAAAAATATTTAAGGAATTTTGAAATATTTCAGCGATTTAAAATGTTTATATCTTTTTCTTTGCTTCAAATTTGACCTTCTGGGCCAGCAACCTTTTTACTGAATATTTTTTAGATTTCACAAAATGCCTGACACATTTGACTTGTAAATTACACGTTATTGCGCAGCGACAAATCTACTTTGTGGACTAAAAATTTATCAAATACTTTTTAACGTATCTCTAAATTTTGAGGTGTGAAGATTGAAAAAAGAAAAGAAACACGGGAGAATTTTAAAAACAAATCAGTGTGAGTGAAGTTTAAATTGCAAAGTTTCATAAAATTTGAATGATTGGAAAACAAACTCGATCAGCTTTGAGACACAAAATTATTTAAAAAAAAGCAAATAAGTTTAAATTGTTATTATAAAAATAGTTAAAACAAAGACAAAACATAAGGATATATATATATATGCAAATTTTTCAAACTTTCTTTCTAACTGAAATTCCTTTGCCAAACTTCATTTTTTTTTTTTGAAAGTTAAGCCTGAATTTGAAAAGGCCCATATTAGAAAGTTGAAGAAGAAAACTTTTCTCTACTCAACCAATTTCATCTTTATTACAGATTTTGAAATGTTTGAAGAATATCTTTCTTTTGGCGAAAAGTTACTTCATAAATGAATGGGAAAAAACTTTCCTTACAGTGTTCTTATTGCCAAAAGTTGGAAAGAATGATAAACTTTTTTTCTTATGCTTTTGATCGATTTTAGTTTTGAAAATAGAATTGAAAAGTGATTGGGTGAATCATTCTTTATGTCTTGTTTAACCAAAAATATGATGATTATGAAATGTAAGAATGCAACAGAAGGAACCATTCAGCACCTGCTTTGCAACGGAATGTTCCCTAACACCAATATACAAACTGGGGATACTTACTGTTTCGGAAGGCGCTAAGTCTATCATATAATATATATATATATATATATATATATATATAAATAGTATATAAACAATTTTCCATTTATTATAAATTGTATTTATTTAGATACCCTTATATATTATATATATATATATATATATTATATATATATGTATTATATATATATATATTATTATATAATACATTATTATATATATTATATATATATATATATATATATATATTATATAATATATATATAATTATATATATATATATATATTAATATATATAATATTATATATATATGTATATATATATATATATATATATATATATATATATATATATATATATATATATATATATATATATATATATATTTATATATATAATATATATATATATATATATATATATATATATATGATTGTTGCTGGGAGCCGTTTCCAAGTTCGTGCACGAGGTCGAAAAAGGATGAAGAAAAAGCTAGAGAAGAGAGCTGAAAGACCCTCAAGGTTAGAGCATGTAGTTATTTCCCTTGGGCTGGCTTCGTCTGCTTGATGTTAAATGAGCATTCATGCTTTTGATTAGTGCCTGCCCGTGAGTGACGTTGTTTATCTCTTCTAAAAAATGTAAATATTAAAAATATTAAAGGTAAGGATGAAAATCCCATAATACTATTAAAATATCTGGGAAACAAATTGGAGGTTAGACGGAAGAATTCTAATGCAACTTTGTAAATCTATCGGGTAACCAAGTATAGATTCATCTCCTACTTTTTCTCAAAGTTCAACGCACAGTCCTTGATCACTATCAAAACAACTAAATTAGACTGACTGTTTGATCTCTCTTTTGTAGAAAAGTGGATATTTACAAGCCGAAAGTTTTAAATTTATTAACAATAAAAAAAGTGTATGGGTCTAAATATGTACTGCGAATACAAGATTGCAAAAAAAAATTAGCAAAAATATTTAAGTATTAAAAATTTAAAATAAATAGAAAATAAATAGGAAAAATAGAAAATTGCTAAATCGTTATTTAAAATTCAGAAACTATAAGTATACCGAATTAAAAGTTAAAATATCATAGGAAAAAAGTTTTGAATGGCCGAGAGTCACAGTTAGTAGATTTATGAGCGTCACAGTTAGTAAGTAGGTTTACAGCGCCACAGTTAGTAGGTTTACGAGGGTCACAGTTAGTAGATTTATGAGCATCACAGTTAGTAGGTTTACAGCGTCACAATTAGTAGGTTTACGAGAGTCACAGTCAGTAGATTTACGAGCGTCACAGTTAGTAGGTTTACGAGAGTCACAGTAAATTGACGAGCATAACAGTAGGTTTACAGCTTCACAGTTATCAGGTTTACGAGAGTCACATTTAGTAGGTTTACGAGCGTCACAGTTAGTAGGTTTACGAGAGTCATAGTTAGTATACGAGAGTCACAGTTAGTAGGTTTACGAGAGTCACAGTTAATAGGTTTACGAGAGTCACAGTTAGTAGATTTACAAGCGTCATAGTTAGTAAGTTTACAGCGTCACAGTTAGTAGGTTTACGAGAGTCACATTTAGTAGGTTTATGAGAATCACAGTTAGTAGGTTTACGAGCGTCACAGTTAGTAGGTTTACAAGAGTCACAGTTAGCAGGTTTACGAGAGTCACAGTTAGTAGGTTTGCGAGAGTCATAGTTAATAGATTAAAGAGAGTCACAGTTAGTAGATTTACGAGCTTCACAGTTAGTACGTTTACAGCGTCACAGTTAGTAGGTTTACGAGAGTGACTGTTAGTAGGTTTATGAGAATCACAGTTAGTAGGTTTACAGTGTCACATTTAGTAGGTTTACGAGTCACAGTTAGTTGGTTTACGAGAGTTACGGTTAGTAGGTATACGAGAGTCACAGTTAGTAGGTATACGAGAGCCACCGTTAGTAGATTTACGAGAGTCACAGTTAATAGGTTTACGAGCGTCACACTTAGTAGGTTTATGACAATAACTTCCCTAGAAAGGTAGCTGCATGGTTGAGCTTTAACTTTTACAGGGAGGAGAGACGTTTTATCACAGTTAATTCTTAATACTGAATGAAGATAATATAACAAAACTTCAATGAGTTGGTTGCCTAATGTATAAATAGTACGAAAAAAATATTGTTCAGAGAAAGATTATGCCAATTGATATCCAATGGTTGAAGTATAAGGAGAAACTAACAATCAGAGAGTTGAAGAAACTTTGAAGCCCCAAAGCGCAATGGTTAAGAGTACTCGTGAGTTAAGGAAAGTGGGAACTTATTTTTTAATAGACATCTTTATTAAAGTGCGACGTTCAACTGTCAAGTACTCACAGATCCAAGCTATAGTATCCACATCGGGAACATGTATATATATAGGCCACTAAGGACTTATTTAGTTCTGGAAACCTATTCTTGTATTTAAATATGAAACTAATAGTTAAAAACCTATCAAGAACCAAACTAAAATATACATTATATAAGACCATCTAATGTTTACCAATAATAAATTTCTTAAGAACATTTAAACATCGCTTATAAAATTGAACTTACGGTAAAACTGCTTCCTTTCTACGAATTTGATTTGATATTTAGCATGGTTTATAATCTGAAATAATTTACACCCCCGAGTCTGGGGAGTAAATCAGATGTTTGATAATATAATTATTTTTGAATTAAAATTATTTACGTAAAATTCTCTACGGAACGAATAAATTCAGAGCTTATGTTATGGACTCTCATACTTTTTGAATTTCAAAGAAGTAATATTAAAATCTGTTATTGCAATGAAGAGTAAAAACTTTCATTCAATAAACTCTAAACAGGTGTTTGAGAATCTATTTCTTTTCTTTATGAAGAGCATGTCAAAAAGGGATAAGGAGTTTTCTTAACTCTATCGAAAATTATACATATTGAGATTAAAAGTGTAGACAAAACTGAAAGATTTAATTTCTTAAAGATTTTCTCTAAAAAAGAATATCAGAAAACACATAAACAAAATAATATCATCAACATAATGTTCAAAAAATTTATGTGCAAGGATTATGGCAATGTTAATGAATATTTTTTCATAAATGAATAAGAAATATTGGCAAATCTTTATCAACTAGAAGCATCATCCATATATTGATAAATTTTGTTAGCATGCAAGAAATGAGTCAGAGACTTCTAATGGAAATTAATCGTCAAAGAAGACCTAACCAAGGTCAAACTGATGGATGCAGATTTACCAAAGAGACATTGCAAAGGTCAAAATGAAGAAGTCAAGAGGTACAAAAGAAGACCTACCAAGATCAAATGAAAGATCAGAAAGACAAAAGAAGAACTACCAAGATCAAATGAAGGATCAGATGGACAAAAGAGAACATTGCAAGGTCAAATGAAGGATCAGAGGGACAAAAGAAGACCTACCAAGGTCAAATGAAAGTTCAGAAGGACAAAAGAAGAACTACCAAGGTCAAGTGAAGTATCAGAGGGACAAAAAAAACATTCCAATGGTCAAATGAAGGATCAGAGGGACAAAAGAAGACCTACCAAGGTCAAATGAAGAATTAGAAGCAAGTCCTGCCAAGATCAAATGAAAGATCAGAGAGACAAAAGAAGACAGGTCAAGGTTAAATAAAGATCAGAAAGACAAAAGAAAGCCTGCCAGGTCAAATGAAGGATCAGAGGAACAAAAGAAGATCGGCCAAGGTTAAATAAAGATCAGAGAAAAGGTAGAACAAGTAAGCAATTAATTTTATGGTTTCATTGTATGCAGCATTGGTAAAGAGTAATTCTGCATCAAAATTTACTATTAAAAGGACTTCAGTAAGGATGTTAACATGTCTCCACCCCTGTGATTTCCAAGAATTTTTTACAGAGCAATATATATATATATTATATATATATATATATATATCATATATATATATATATATATATATATATAATATATATATATAGTATATATATATATATAATATTATATATATTATATATATATATATATATATAAGGTTGGATGACGTACGGAACCCGGAATGGGGTGATGTTGTGCATCTGAGCCACTTTGGTGGCTGCGTGCGGTGTTGTGTTTGTGACTATATCACTTGTGAATTGGATTGTAAAACGTGTGGGAAATTTGACCGAACAAGCTGCACCACACAAGGGGACGAAACTCATACGAAAGACCTTAGTGGAAATCAGAAAGGTACTCCAGAGAGTTCTAACTTAATGATACTGAATGCTGACACAGACTTTCATGCAGCTCGTCGTCACATCAAGAAGGACTGGGTTACTTTATAACTACAACCGTCAAAATTAAAATTCTTACATCGTCATGATGATAAGCGGTAAAAAAAAAAAAAATTGGGCAGGTTGAAGACGTTTAAAGAAATTCGTGAAGAAAAAACTTGCATATATGCATTTAGATTTAATTAGTTACTGAAAATAAACTTCAAATTTTGAAAGTTTGTTTCCAGTTGCTTTTCGATGAATTATGCTAATTCAGATTCTATCAACCAAATTATAGTCAAAAAGCGTGCAGGGGAGAAGAATTTTAAAGAAGAATGCAAGTATGAAAGAGAGTTAAACATCCTCTCAGGATTATGGTCTGGGCAGTCCGCAGTGTGTACATTGTGGCTGGTACCTGAGACATAAAAATACATGGAAGGTGTTGGATACCAGATGCTTCTCAGGTCCAATATTTTATGTTTAATATCTAAGAAATTTAAAATAGTTATTTTTTGTCTTTTCAAAAGTAAATTTTAAATCACTGAGATCTTATATCTTGAATTTGAACTCTTGAAATAAAACACATAACATACACGTACACACAACCACACACACACATATATATATATATATATATATATATATATATATATAATATATTATATATATATATATATATATATATATATATATATATATATATATATATATATACTATATATATATACCCTAAGAAATGGCTTATCCATAGGATCACCTTTAGGAGCAACTTTCGCAGATTTCTACATGTCATCGTAGAATACAAATTTTAAAATGAAAAAGCCCCATTCAATCCTATATTTTACATTTGATACGTTGACGACACCTTTGTAATATTTAGCGACCAAGAACATGTTCAAGAGTTAAAGGCAAAAAATAGCTATATTAATTTCTGAGATATTAACATTAAAAAAGGATGGAAAAATTGATAGAAGTGTCTACGTAAATCTACGGATAAAGGAACATACTTGAAATTTCGACTCCTTCCCTCCTCTAAAATACAAAATTGCTATAATAAAGACTTTAGTTCACCAAGCGCTTAAGATATCTTCTGATTGAACCCTTTTTGATATAGAAATTATATTATTGAGAAAACTATAAGGAACACTTTAAATCAGTGATTCCCAAAGTGGTATATATCGACCCCCAGGGGTCTACAGCACCCTGTAAAGGGTCCATAAAAGTTATACCAAAATTTTGGGGTCCATGAGATGTAAATGGGGGTCAACGATAGTGGATCTCATTTAAGCATTTTTATATTAATTAAATTTAAAGCATTATTTCAAAATTGTGTAAGTTGTAGCCATTCGCTTTGTGGTTGCAAAACACTTTGAACTTGTAAAAACTTGCACATAATGATATACCATTATCATCATGCTACACACATACTCGCAGTAGAAATTCTTGTCTCAGAGCTTCGCGAAGACAGCGCAGTAAGACTCGTACTTGCAATGACTTGTTCAATTCGTCAGTCAATAAATACGAATGTGAGAGACAAATACGTTCATTTGTTTCCTGAGTCTTGAAAAGGAAAGTGCTAAGAAAATATTTTCAAAAATATAAACTGGTAGTTAGGCACATACAAATTAAAGTGAATCAAAGTTAAAGTGAATCAATGTCATTTTGTTTGGGAGTGCCGGAGAAAAGTAAGTACATTTTTTTTTATAAAATTTTAGTTTTGTACTCGTAGTTAGCAAAGATAGATAAGTTACGCTGATCATGAGTTTTT
Source organism: Trachelipus rathkii (assembly GCA_015478945.1). Classification (NCBI taxonomy): domain Eukaryota; kingdom Metazoa; phylum Arthropoda; class Malacostraca; order Isopoda; family Trachelipodidae; genus Trachelipus; species Trachelipus rathkii. The sequence continues at coordinate 13,179 of JABUQX010114972.1, forward strand.
TTTTATGTTGCCATGATTTGAGTTTTTTGATGTTGCCATAAGCAGGGTTTTATTTATAATTAGGAAATCGTGAAATGTGAAGCAAGTGAGGGGACAGAGGGATATTTCGCATTAGTCATGTTATAACTATATATATTGCTATATATATATATAATATATATATATATATATATATAATATAATATATATATATATCTATATGATATATATATATATATATATACTATATATATATATATATATATATAATTATATTTATATTATATATAAGTTTTGGCAAAAAATCAATATCAGGTAAGCATGGGGTCTACCCAAAACCGAAAAACATGGCAAGTGGTCTACGAGACAAAAAAGTTTGTGGACCTCTGCTTTAAATAATTTATTTCCCAATACCATCAATGAAAAGGAGAACGATAAGCTCATTGTATATTATAAAACTGAAAATATTAGTCAGAATAAGACGAAGAAAACATTAAAATTAATTTTAAAAGAGAATATTAAAGCAAAAGACGGGAAGAAGCTTATATTAAGATTGATATTAAGATTATATTAAGATTAAGCCATTGAAACTGAGCTCGTGCTTCTCAACTTGTGAAGTGCTTTCGGATGGTGAGAGTAGTAACGTTGTGTACCGATTTCAATGTTCTGAAAGTGGATGTAACTCCTCTTATATCAGATACACAACGAATACCCTCAAACTGAGAATGTTGCAACATAAATATAAGCCGAGTAAAGTATTTTAACATTTGAAAGAAGAAGATGACAAAAATCCCGATAATAAAATAAAAGAAAGCTTCTCCATCATAAGAAGAAAAAATGATTTTTATGAATTGCGCCTCGGGAAATCATTGCTCTTAAGGAAACACAAACCAGTGATAGATATAAAATATAATGAATATCCAATTTTTTAAACATTTTTAAATAACAAAAAAGTCAATTAACTTTTGTAACTTTTAAGATTATTAATTTTATTTATCTATTTTATTTATTATTAGTTTATACGAAATTTATATTATCAAAATTGCTAAAATCTTAAAATAAAAATTATTCCTTGAAAATGTCCGAAGTATACGGACGAAAGCTTGGTACTGTAATAAATTCAGAGGTTTCATTTTATTCTAGGATAATAATTAAGGAATATTTCTTAAGTAGGAAGAAATATTTTTCAGGAGGCTTGAAAGGCAACAAAAATCATACCATTATAAATAAATGCAGATATTAATCCATGAATTAATAATAATAATAATAATAATAATAATAATAATAATAATAATAATAATAATAATAATAATAATAATAATAATAATAATAATAATAATAATAATAATAATAATAGTAACAATAATAATAATATTTTGTTAATAATTCCACAATATAATAAAGCGATGTTATAGCCAAAAAATTAAAAATTCAACATATAAAGTAACTTCACAAATGTGTCAAAAAACTCTATAAAAAGACACAACAGAAAATACTTCATCTAACTTCTCCAGAAGAAAAATCATGTCCACTTCTCAGAAAGGGTGTCCATAAGTCGAAAAACTCTAAGTAGGGGGCTTACAGCCATCCTGGAGGTTCAAAAGGTAAAAGCGTCAGACTTTCCTCTCAGAGTCGCTTCGTCGGATTATTTTTCCTTTGAAAGCTAAGAAGAAAACTATTCTTGTTGAGATCATTTCTTCAGGACTTAAGAGCTTTGTTGAAGACTTGTATATTGTTGCAATATTTCGCCTGAAGATGCCTCGAGTTCGGAGGCGAAATATTGCAACAACATACAAGTCTTCAACAAAGCTCTAAAGTCCTGAAGAAATGATCTCAGCAGGAATAGTTTTCCTTAGTCCTTTCAAAGAAGAATTCCGACGAAGCGATCTCTGAGAGGAAAGTCCGACGCTCTTACCTTTGAATCTCCGGATGGCTGTAAGCCCAACTTTAGAGTTTTTTGCATTTAAGGATACCTTTCTGAGAGCTCATTTTTTTTTTCTACTGACGGAGATTTAGATGACATTTTTTTTTTGTGGCCCTTTATTGGAACTTTTTTGACACATTTGTGAAGTTACTTTATATGTTGAATTTTTAAATAATAATAATAATAATGATTATTATTATTATTATTATTATTATTATTATTATTATTATTATTATTATTTAATTATTATTATTATTGATTATTAATTATTATTATTATTATAATTATAATTATTATTACTTATTATTATTTTATTAATTATTATTATTATTCTTATTAATTATTATTATTATTATTAATTATTCTATTATAATTATTATTTTATTTTATTATTATTTTATTATTATTATTATTATTATTATTATTATTATTATTATTATTATTATTATTATTATTATTATTATTATTATTATTATTATTATTATTATTATTATTATTATTATTATTATTATTATTATTATTATTGTTATTATTTATTATTATTATATTATTCATTATTATTATTATTATTATTATTATTTATTATTAATTATTATTATTATATTATTATTAGAATAAAATTGACTTAGTATTAAAATTTTCTCTTCAATCTATTGTTAATATTTCTTGTTAATTAAACATTGTTACAGAGATACATTCTTCCAAGAATCTCTCAAAGAAAATCTTTTCTCAAGATCTTAATCAAATTTAATACAATATTTTATACAACATTCTTCACAGCCAATTATTTTGTATTCCTTTCTTTCTTTTTTGTTTATAGGTTTCCATACTATTTACATCTGCATTATTCTATAATTCCTTTAATTTTTCAAAATCTTTCAGCTCCTTTTTCATTTTTGGTACCAGGCCTACAGCTGAGTTGCAGGCTAGTGACGCCTCTCAATCTCTCTCTCTCCTCTCTCTCTCTGCTCTCTTCTCTCTCTCTCTCCTCTCTCTGCTCTCTCCTCTCTCTCTCGTCTTCTCGTCTCTTCTTCTCTCGTTCTCTCTCTCTCTCTCTTCTCTCTCTCTCTCTCGTCTCTCTGCTCTCTCTCTCTCATCCTCTCTCTTCTCTCTCTCTCTCTCTCTATCATCCTCTTCTCACTCATCTGTCTCTCTACTCTCTCTTCTCCAACAAATTTTACCGCGAGCAATCTCATTTTACCAAATGCATCCCTTAGGAGATGTCGGCATGCCTTCCTGTATTTTCAGCTGGCGCCAAATTGAACTTTCATTCAGCTATTCTGTAATAACTTTTTTTGATCAATCTTTTCTAGCTTCACACCTTGAGTTCTTAAAATGTCCAACGTAATTTCTCATCTAACTATCTGATCTAATATAATCTAACTAATCACTAAATCGATTATCTAACTGCTAACTAAATTTACATCTTCATAATTTTCATTCACTTCTAATTTCTTTTCCATTTTTCCATCCTCTCAATCTATCTTCGACGATTCCAGAAATTAATAGCTAATCAGTTAAATTAATTAACAGCTTACTATACAGATAGATAGATCAGATAGATTAGATAGATAGATAGATACGATAGATAGATAGATAGATAGATAGATAGATAGATAGAAGATAGATAGATAGATAGGATAGATAGATAGATAGATATAGAATCTTATTTGAGCTTTTAATATGTAGGCGACGTCTACTTTATCGTACTTCCAAAATGCCATCAGGCGTAAAAGGATAAATCTTAAAATGTTAAAACAATGAACGATTTAATCATTTAATAAAGCGAATATACCTTGGTCAAGAATAAATTGACAAATAAAACAAAAAATTTTAAGTAATAAGAAAAATGAAATCAAAAAAAGGAAATAGTCAAAAGAAAAAAAAGGTCAAATAATGCTATACTATTTATTTAAAATACAGAACATTAGGTAGCTGATTTTAAAAAGCTAAAACATCGTATGAAGAAAGTTTTTGAAAGTCTGAGAGTTTTGAGTGTCATCAAGTTATTAGGTTTATGATAAAAATAATCCGCAATTATTTGCGAGAGGGCAAACTTTTGTTATTGATAATAATAATAATTTAATAAAGAAATTATAAATTTAATCATCTTTAATTTTAATGTTAATATATATATAAAAGAAATATTGGCTTAGTAATGGTATTTTAACGGAAAGTTTCATATTTTTGAGGGTAAGAAGTTATTATTACACGGAACAAAATTTTTTGGGGAATGTTTCATTTAACTTCAATAGTGGGCATTCTTACTAATTTTTTTGGGTGAGAAAATGAATATGACAAAGAAAAAATCTTTATTTGCTCTAGTTTCTGTGATATGCAATAGGTGGAAATATGTTATTTTAATGGATTAAGAGAAACTATACATTTTAATTACATATGCCAACAACTTTGAAAGTGCATTTTAAATATTCTTAATGACAGGTACATTCTAAGAGTTCTAAATTGATGGATGAATACCTGGCAGATGGTTTGGTTTGAAGAGTATCATATGGATCATGTGGTAATCAGCAAGCATAGCTTCATTGCAACGACCCTGATATCTTTGTTCCATTGCAGAAATATCCTGATGGGATCTTTCTCCGTGTTCATCACTGACAGCTCCACAACTAGGGGGGAAAAGGTCTAGGGGGTATTGGAGAAAATGGATTTTAAGAGACATGTTGCATCCGAGTTGATGGTAATTTTTCAGAAGTACTGTCGCCAACTGAGTGTAGTTATCATCTCTTTTGCTGCTAAGAGTCGATGTTTAACTCCCTTTAAGGCTTCCCAAGTTTCCTTTTCTTTCCCTCCAAAACTCGGTCAAACGCAGGATCCTTTACAATTTGTCGAATTTGTGGCCCAACAAAAATACCTTTCTTAACCTTTGCATCACTCAATCTAGAAAATTTGTCTCGTAAGTATTAAAGCCTCTCCTTCCTGGTTCATACCTTTGACAAAATTTTTTCTTGAAGGCCAGTCTGCTTGAATGTAATGTGCCTTCCTATCCTACTATCCACTATACATAAAATAAGCATGTAATGTGTACTCCCTGTTCAATCCTAAAAAGTACGCGATGACTTTGAGATCTCTCAGCAGATTTTCACCTGTGTTCACCTATTTGATTGAGTCAGGGGAAGGCTGTCCATGATTGCATAAGTCTCCTTTCATGTGAACTTCATGACCAACAGGAATAGAAGGAAACGGTACCGTTGTGTAGTGTACAGATCGAACTAAGCTTGGAGGAGTCTATGAATAGCCTCCATTCAGTTTGATCATTGGTTCAAATTCAAACATTTTATCAACATTACGTCGAAGCACAACCCAGATTGTTTATCTCTAAGAAAAGAACATATCCCTGCTGACGTTCTCTTGTTAACTGTGAGACGCGCTAGACATCACGTTGGAGAAGATTCCATTGCTGTAGTCTTGACCCTAGAAGTCTCTGCCTTCTCCTTTGACAAATCAAGGTCTCGAATGAGATCAATCATTCCACTTGACTCAGTCGGTGCGGTGTATTGATCGGTTATCTCACAATCTGGGTCATGCGATGTGAAGAGCTTGTGAGTTCTTCTTCCCGCACAACTGTCTCAGTCTTTTACTTCAAGCTTCCTAACGTGTAGTGGAGTAAGTGAACTGCTAGACTATCTGAATGTGGAATAGGTCGAATAGCAGATGAAAAATTCGGGTATTCAACTGTTCCTCTTTTCTTCCTTAACAATCCTGCCTTTATAGATGGGGTCAAGCAGAAGAAGAAGTCATCTGTATGGTTTGTAGGCTCCGGCCAAACCATAGGCACAGCAAAAGCCATACATAGTTTTTAATTTTTCAGCAATTCTCGAAGAATAACTGAACAAGAGTTGCAAAATATATGTGGAGCCCTCGACTTATCCTGGTCCCTTACCTTCATACCAAGATATACTGATAGGCAGTCTTCACAAGAGGAGTCAGATTGCGTTTCCGTGTAGAAAATGGTATTTCACCATATATGTAACAAAAATTATTGACTAAATTTACAGTACATTTTCGTAGCATTTTGATATAACAAATTTTGCAATTCAAAAACACTCCAAAACCAGAAATTCTGAAAAAATAAAACTCACTGTCACAATAATAGTTATTATGTCTATAACATACAAATATCTGGGGAACGTTCTGTTATGTCAGTTGAGAGGTGTGACAACTCCCAAAAACAAATATCCCCGTACTACAAATGTAGATTCTAAATATTACATGTCACTATATATCCAAAGCAAGAGCTAATCGATCATTTTTATGGCGATTTTTCAATTCAGCAGGTGGAAATACATAAGAATACGCTAATTTTGAGGCCGAAATAATTTCATTGCTGGGCAGTGAATTATTAGCCGAGGTAGCCGAAAGATTTTTGAAATCCCAGGGGAAAATGAGAAAAGTTCATGTGTCTTATAGAAAAGATACAATTTTTTTAGCAGACATTTTTATCAAAGTTCAATATTTAACTTTCAAGTATCCTTAGATTCAAGCTGTCTGGTAATTAGAGGCTATATATCAGTGGTTCTTAATCTTTTTTGAGTCATGGGACCCTTTAGAATCTCAGAAAGCTCTATGTACGCCCCTTTAACCCAGAATGAATATATATATAATATTATATATATATATATAATATATATATATATAATATATATATCTATATATATACATATATATATATATATATAATATATATATATAATATTATATATATAATATCTGATATTATAATATATATATATATATATATATATATATATATATATATATATATATATATATATATATTATATTATATATAATAATATATATATATATATAATATATATTATATATATATATAAGTAAGGGGAAGTTCCTACTTCCTTATATAGCATATTACTATATATATAATATATATATATATCTAT
>JABUQX010114972.1:32500-35314 GCA_015478945.1 Trachelipus rathkii
CAATATGCGTTGTCCCAATTCGAAAGTTTATAATTATATCAAGATCGTAGTATTACCTCAGATAGAGATAAGGAAACAAAGAGCCAGTTAGCCACATGGGACTATCGAGACTGTCCCAGTCAACTAAATATTTATCATACATGCCCATGCGACAAACACAACCTCACACAGTTCCCTAAAGGCCAGTCAATTTCTAAACAAAAGGTCAATATATTATATATTAGCTAACTACTACAAAAGTAAAATCTTTAGCTCAAGGTTCATGCCAAACCACAATAAGCTTTAATAACTTATTGTGATACCTGGTAGCTACAACATGCGTTTTACTTTAATAACTAAAAACCCGCACTTTTGGCTACGTCAGAATATACTATATGGTCACAAACTATCCATATACCTATTCCAATCCTTCTTAAATGTTGCAGTGAGTCACACTCAAAACTCCTGCGGGAAACCATTCAAAAATTTTAAACACTATTACAGAATGAATCAAGGTTACACGTCTTCTTACATTTCTTTGTGTCCACTAGAAAAACTGTCCGTGGTAAAAATATTTTATGACTTGGTCTCATGTTCCTATGATGGAAGAATTTGAAGGGGAAATAATGGCATATCGGACGATCTGGCATGTTGGAGCGAGAGAGAGGAGGCATTCGAGAGGTGTGGGTTGTTTCGGAGGAGTAGGAAGCAGGGATGAAGATGAACATACCGAAGACAGAGATATTAACAGTAACGGAGGAAATGAGGAGGGAATGAGATGATGGTGAAGAGGAGGAGGTAAGGCGGTAAATACTGCAATAATCTCGGAGGGTGTTTTAAACAGAAAGGGGAGGAAGTGGAGAAGAGATTACGCAAAGAATGGAAAAGTATGGATTAGTTATGAAAGCGGTATACCCCATGATGATAGATAGAAACATCGGACTAGAGGTTAAAAGTGATTTTTACAGCATACTGACTCATCCAACTGCTGTCCGGAGCGGAAACATGACAACAACGAGAAGAGAGGAGAGTAAAATACAAACGGCGGAGATGAGGATATTAGGAACTATGATTGGAAAGAATAAGAGAGACAGAATAAGAAATGAAGTTATTAGAGAGATATAGGTGTGAATAAGATGACACTGAAGATGGGATGTGGGGGAGATTGAGATGGTGGGGACAACTGGAGAGGATGGAGCAGGAGAGAATGGCGAAAAGAAGATGGGAATGGACACCAGAGGGCAAAAGACCAAGGGGAAGACCGAAGAAGAGATGGGTGGAATCGGTGGAGGACTCTCTGGAAAGATGTCAGCTACCAAATTAATAGACGCGCTGCAGAGACGAGGAATAGTGCAGGAGAGAAAACTCTGAGAATTTCCCCCAGCGTTTGATTGGAATTTAGTATCCTTCCTGGTTCAGAAAGAGGAAGACAGAATATATATATATATATATATATATATATATATATATAAATCTATAGTATATATATATATATATATATAATTATATATATATATTATATTATATTATATATTATATATTATAATATATATAATGGAAACAACAGCCACTTCAACTAAAAAATCTTCAGCAAACTTACAAATGTTTTCTCATTTCTACTAATAAAACATATACTTATTTTCATTGATTAACTATTATTTTATTATTATTAAAAATTTATATATTAAGAGCTTTAAGCCATCCAAAAAATTTTTTGATAACCTAAATTAATTTTAGGGGAGGGTCTAACGAATTATATTATATATATATATATTATATAATATATATATATATAATATATATATATACTATATATATATATAAGTATTATATATATATATATATATATATATACTATATTATATATATATATATAATATTTATTATATTATATATCTATATTATATATTTATATATATATATATCTATATAATATATTATATATATATAATATTATATATATATATAATATATATATATATATATATATATATTATATATATATATTATTATATATAATATAATATATATAATAAACTTACTACATTACTTTAGTTTTAATGACTTACATCTAATAATCATCTCTACAGATAAAACAGAACATTTTAAATATGGCAGAGAAAAAATAAGTACTTCCTTCAATACTTTTCCTCTTTATTTGATTTTATAATGCGAAGAGCAGAAAAGCAGTTCCACGCTAACTGCGTTGGAAGTAGAGCAGTAACAGCAATTTCAGCTTCTTGAACAATGTCTGGATACTTATCGATGGTCAATAAAAATTTTCACTCTTTCAGTGCAGCAAGAAATTTTATTTTAAAGTTAAGGAATATTTGCTGTACAAGGTTAGGGAAGGACTGACCTTTTCTTGAGCAATCGATGCTTTCGACTAAGCTCTTCAATATCTAGAAGCTTTTCAAACTAATTTCTGAACTTTCTGAACGAATGACTTGAGAAGGGTAAAACGGAGATAGTTGTATTTTATCACTTACAATAATTTTAGATGCTATCCTTTTCTTCTTGAACTTCTGCAACCTTTAATACAAATGCCACATTGCAAAGTGCGATTTAGCTTTTTGTTGTTGTTCTTCAGTTAAGCTTACCCTGTAAGATTGGAGTGAGAGTGAGAAACAACAGCTTAGTATAATTATCATTGTCAATGAGAAGAAATTTCTCTTCGTACGCTAATGGATCTTTTATTCCTTCCGCATCTTAAATATAGATGGTAAAAGGTTGAAGGTTGAATCAATTAGAATATAATTCCAAGTGAAACATAAGAGGCAGGTTAAAAATCTTGAAGTTTGGCAATTGCATTTTGTGATTGGAAGTTCGAAAGTC
>JABUQX010114973.1:0-15246 GCA_015478945.1 Trachelipus rathkii
TATATACCTTCCTTTTTTCCAAGACTGGGGTTATGCGTGACATGCATCGGAAGAAAAGTAGTAGAAATATATGACAAAGTTAAAAGAAATCCAGCCTTACCGCCCCTCTATACCTATTAATGAGAACTCGTCGCAGTCAGAAAATTCCAACCCTAGAGCTTCATGGACCGTGACCCACTCCCTCACTAGGTTATTTCGTCAATGTAGGGTTCACCCCTTGGCCCAGGTGGGCCATAACCATACCCCCTAACAAAACCCCGCAGCCATTTTCCTGTATGCATCTTTCACTGCCTCCACAAACCCATATTTTTCCTGCACATTATTCTCATTTGATCAAAATCCACTTTTTTCTTGTCTCAGCCATTGATTCTCACACACTTACCATTATATATCCACTAACCCAGCCTGACTTATTTGTCTATCCTTTCCACACCAAACCATCTCAACTAAAACTTTCATTATCTTCATTTTGATCCTCTTCACAACCCAATAACTTCTGGCAAGATTCACTCATTTACTACCTTTCTCACTGGCTGATGTTCCTAAGATTGTCCATCTGAATGATGATTAATCCTTAGATCTATTCCTCATTCCAGACCATAGTCTCACTACTATACATTAACACAGGTAACAACATACCCTCATGAAAGACCCTAGCGCACTCAAGATAGTCCCCTTACATTCACCAATGATTAATTTTCAACATCCACCTTCCTGCCACTCAACTTCCTTACTACACTCTGCATCATCCGTTCCCCTTTTCATCCAAACATATATCCTAAATATACTCTGACATTGTTCCAGTTGTTCACCATCAAATATAACTCACACTGAGTGACCAGTCATCACTACAAACTACAACTTTATCAAGTTTACTTTCTAAACTCCTTCTTTATTACACCCACAAATCTTTTTTACCAATCTCTCAAACTCTCTTCAAATTCACCACACAAAACCAAATCATCCGCATATAATAGGTAGGGCACCCTCCAATCACCTCCATTCTCCATCATTCTAACACCATTTCCTGCCATCCCAATCTCTAATTCTTTCATAACCCCATCCATATACAAATTGAATAACCAAGGAGACATAACACATCCCTGCCTCAATCCGCTATTAATATTAAACCAATATATATATATATATATATATATATATATATATATATATATATATATATATATATATATATATATAGAGATATTTATATATATATATATATATATATATATATATATATATATATATATATATATATATATATATATATATATATATATATATATATAGATAGATATATATATATATATAAAATATAAATATATAGATAGATATAAAAGAAAATATAAACGATATATTTATGTTATATATATATATATATATATATATATATATATATATATATATATATATATATATATATATATATATATATATATATATATATATATATATATATATATCGACAAAGTAATTAAGTATATGATTTTAACTTTTTAAGTACACTTGAGACTGAAAGTATTAAACTATTAATTTTATAATATGTTTTATAATAAAAATAAAAATTATTTGTATTATAATTACGTTATACATTTGTTTCCGAAACTGAAATATATTTGTTTGTAATGTGTTGCGCCTGGATCTTTATGTCTTTACGGTACTTTACCGTGTAGCATTTGGAGATTAGATTCATTAGAAAAGTGATATATTTTTTATTTATCCTTAAAAGCAAGCGAAAAAAAATAGTTGAAACAAAAATGTTTTATTGTAACTTTGTAAGCACTAAGCTGAGTCAGATTCGAAATTTTGAATTTGACTGCTGGAGCCGGAGTCGAGTCGAAATTTTTGTTTGAGTGGAGTTTGGTTTGTGCTGGAGTCTGTAAATTTTGTTTGGTGGATGGAGCCGGAGTTGAAAATTTATTTTACGACCCGCAGCCCTGGTATTTTCACAAGAATGTGATGTTCTTCTCGCAGACTGGGCATATATCATGCGGTTCCCTTACAGTATTTTCGGGGATGACCAAACCTTTGACAGAAATCAATTTTTGATTTTTTGATTTTTTTAAAAATCAATTTTTTTATTTTTTTATTTTTTTTGATTTTTGTAGATTGTAACGTCATGCGATACGGAGCAGCCGAAGAAATTGTTGTACAGCGGATACCAGTGTGTTTACTGTTTAGAATATATCATGAAATCCCCTACAGTATTTTCGGGGATGACCAAACCGCTGGCATTTAAAGCAACGTCTGGGTCGGGGAATAAACGTACAAACACTGTAGCTTGTAAAACTAATTTTCACTATGGTTGGTGGAAATGATGTAGGGTGTATGATGTCAGCAGTAACAAGAATTTGGGGTATCAGGCGAGTCCCGACGTGGGGGAAATCTGTAAACGTTAGTAACAGGAAACCTTTTCTGCCGGAGATTTCTTAAAATGACAGCAATATCTTCGCTTTTCTGTTCTAAAGAATAAATAGTGCCTTTGGATGTGTTTCTTATTTCATCAGGAGTGGAAATAAGAGGGATATTTCCGAGAGACGTTAAGGATGACAATATGAATCTTTGATTGTGAGCAGAGTTTGAACGAGAAGGGCCCCGATTTCCCATTAATGTGATAGGGGTCTTCAACTCTTGAAGCTTTTCAAGTGCATCGTAAGATTAATAGTTCTTTGCCAGTTAGAACTTTTGTGAGGTTGTGGATCGCATAAGTAATATTATCGGATAGATGCGCCACCTGATATTCCCGGACGGAGAGCAGCATACAAAGTAAATAAATGAGAAACGATATATTACACTTGGACGGCGTGAACCTTTTCGAGATTGTACCGACCGTTTTGGCACTGGGGTGTAAGGACGATCCCAGTGGAGAATCGCTGAGATTATGCAGAGGACTTTTAGGTGTATTCAGCATACGGTGGTCTAGGCTTTTGAACACAATGATGGTACTGTGTTGTTGTTCGCGCTCTGGCTGCTGATTTAATTAATGCTTTTTCTTCAAGAGCTCAGTTCATCAAAATTAATTAAACGCCTCAGACTTCTCCTAAATAACAATAAACGAACATGAAACGTAAACTAAATAAACAGAATGGTCTAAGGCTATATTTCATAAGGAAGTAGTTACTCCCGTCATGCCACTCCGCTTTTCGCGAACCGATATTTGGAATACGCGAAGCATAAGAGTGTGATTATCAGCGTAGCTGATAAGGACACATGTTTATTGAGGTAGTTAATGGAATTTTTCATGTTATTGGTCGAAATAATATTTTCTTATTACAAGCGCCGGTGCGCATATCATAAGCACATACACATTACTTATTAATTATTATTATTATACTTCGAAAAAAATTGAATCCTTGCGTAGAAGATTCAATTTTTGAGACGACTCCGACTGACTCCTGCCCGCCCGCTTCGCTCCCGGCTTAGCTGCATTCCACGCACCGGACGCGCACCTGCCCGCAGAAGTACGCGCAGCGGATTCCGTCCTCAAATCTCTGAAGTTTTTATTATTATTATTATTATTATTATTATTATTATTATTATTATTATTATTATTAATTATTATTATTTTATTTTATTATTATTATTATTATTATTATTATTATTATTTATTATTATCTATGAAATTGATTTTTAGGCGTCCGGCTCCAGCTCAGCGTGAATGGTGACCGAATTAGTATACTATACTGAGTTAGAGTTTCGTATCTGGTTAAAATTTGGAGGGGGGGTTAGATGGTGACCATACACCTCGTCTAACGACACGGGTAAGTCCCCGTGGGTCCCGACCGAGGGGGGACCCCATCCCCTTACAAAATTCGAAGTGTTCGTAATTGGCTTGAAATTTGGTGAGAGGATTCAGAATTGAATTTCTAGAAATAGTTGATATGGAAATCTGAGGAGTTGGCGTCCGTTGCACTGGTGCTGGAGGCCAGTACTGCGGTGCCGGTGTTAATAAACATTCGTAATTAACAACAATGTTGGTGTGTTTATATAGGTTATCGAGACCGTCACCTTCGAATATATGTTATAAGTCCGTATGGGGTGTCTAGGGCCCCTTAGGAGGGGTCCTGACTGAAAAAAAGAGCACAGAATGCAAAACAAGGGTCGAAGGAGGAAGAAAGAAGGATGCAGGAAAGAATAAAGAAGGAAAGAATGGAAAAGGAATTCTAACTCAGAGGAGTAGGAGTTGACAGCCGCACCACCGGTGCTGGGTCCGGTGGCGGTGCCGAGTTAATTAAATATTTGGTGTAATTATACAATACTGGTGTCTTATATATGTTATTGGGGGTCTGTAGATTTCGAAAATAATGGTTTCAGAGCATCAAGAAAATAATAAAAAATAAATGATAAATAGATAAATAAATAAAGTTTCTTATTCTTTTTATGTTTATAACTTCCAATTTTACGTTCTTTCATACCCTAAAGCAGTAAATCAGTAAATCAACACACCATCCAGCAACGCTCCTGACCAGTTGTTGATCCTATTGATCTATGGATCTTATTGATCCATTGATATATTTGATCTAATTGATTAAGGTCAAATTTTTTACTAAGATTGTCATGTTTTACAATACCTACAAGCAGTAGACAGTAAATCAAACCACCATCCATTCACCCTCCTGTCCAAGTTTGTGATGCTACTTGATCTATTGATCTATTGATCTAATTGATCTATTGATTAAAGAGGTCAAATTTTTTAGCTACAAATTGTAATGTTTTACGGCTAACAGGTCAGTAAATCAGTAAATCAAGACACCCATCCCTAGCCACCCTCCCTCAGCCCTTCTGTGATCTATGTGATCTATTGATGCCATTGATCTATTGATTAAGGTCAATTTTTACTAAAATTGTAACGCTTTTACATACCCAGAGCAAGTAAATCAAAGTAAATCAAACTGCACCAATCCACCACCGCGCTGTCCATGTGCCTTGATCTAAGTGTTTGATCTATTGATCGCTATCGATCTATACCGGTTGATTTCAGTCCAAATTTTTTTAAACTGTAAAATTGTCATGTTTTGTACATACCCTAAATCAGTAAATTTCTATAGCTCAAAGGGCAAAGACACACCCTCCATACCCCCATATCCTTCGGTGAACTATTGATCTATTGATCTATTGATTCAAGTCACAATTTTTCGAGTATCATTTTGGATAAAACAATACATAAAAATCCCCAAGTTTTCTTTATCAGCACAAAGATCAATCAATAATAGTTGTGAGCGTAACAAAGTTTTCACATCTATAAAGCAAGGCTTACTTAGCATCATCTTGCAACTATGAATACTAATACGCACACGGAACAACGACACCTGGACATGCCTAAACATGAAATAAACTGTAACGTTAACAAAGTTCCACCATACAAACAAGTAAAGTAGAGACTAACATAGACATGACAAAGACCGTAACCTAGCGTTCACGACTTTTGTATTCAAGCGGATATCTCTAACATAACAAATGTTAATTATCATCAACATGGTATATGTTAACGCTAAAATTTATCACACCATTGGTTAATATATTATGACTGATCACGAGCTATACTCCCTAGCGACGTACATAAGGTTTCGCCATGCAATTAAAGCTAACCATAAGGCGTAACATGAACTACTAGAAATAATGTACCAAAGAAAACCGGCTAACACAACTTACACCGATAAACTGTTTAACTATTAACAAAGTTCCAAACTACCAGCACCGGTAAAGTAACTAACACGGCAATGCAAAACAGTAACTATTCCTACTTTTTTCAAATGATATCGTCTACAAGCCATATTTACAGCGTTATCTTACACTGACACCGTAAACATTTAGGCAAATATTTTATCAACAACATTTGTTAATTTATTATAATAACTGACCAACGGACTATCTCTAACTAACAAGTTTTCACATGCAATAAAAAGCTAACATGGCGTAAACATGAACCTATAAAGAAAATAATGTACAAAAGGCAAACCTAAACACAACTTAGCACGACGAATAAACTGTTACACATTAAAGACAAAGTTTGCCACACTTAACAGCTGCAGTAAAGTAACTAACATAGACATCGAAAAACGAGTAACTTATTCACACACATGATCAAGCATGTTCTACACATAACAATTAATTTTATTACCAATTACCATGGTAATATTTTAACAAAAATTTAGCCTAATACCTAGATGTGAATTTAATAGCATACATGACGCCGGCGAAAGTATGCTAACACGTAAGAAAGAGTTTCCCAACATTATAAAGCCACATAACATTGCTGAACTAAAGGAGATAATGTACAAAGACAAACCTAGACACCAACTTACAACTTACCGGAATAAACTGGTTCACTATCTAAAAAGTTTCTGCACTCACTTAACACGCCAGTACAAGTACTAACATAATACTCATCCAAAAACGTTACTTATTCACAACATGATCCAAGGTCATGTCTCTAACAGTGCTAATAACAGATATAAAATTTTTTTAGCCATTAACTATAGTATCTTTTTTAAAACAAAAATTTTACGCATAACCGTACCTAACCGATCAATAATAGCTAATGGTAAAGTACAACAACGTAAAGTTTTACCCTCTGTAAAGCTAGACTATGAACATAACATACTTACTCAACACTCAACAACCAGACGAATAAACAGCTATCATTAACACTTAGTCAATAAAGGCAACATACGAGGGAAGTAAAACGAGTTTTCATTTTTATAACATATTAATTTTCATTGAAAAAGCGTTATATAAATACACATAAAAAACTAAGTTTATTTTAAATAATAATTAATTCATCTAATTTCAGAGAACATAGGATTCAAGTTTGGTAAGTTCTATATATCTCTGCTAAAGATTCAACACCCTTTGAAAGGATGTAAACTATAAATGTTCAGGCAAGCACTAAACCATTTTTCAGCATATTTTGATTCAGCAGCACACTCATTCTCTCATACAAAAGAGAAGTAAATTCATCCAAGCTGATAGTTATTAAAGCATTCCTGTATACTGCATTATAAGGGCACATGTTTTTGTGTAAATATCATAGATTACACCATGGGCTTATAAGTATTAGGTCCTCAAGTATGTCAACATGGTTAAGATGCGATGTTATTCGTTTTTTATTTAAAGCAATGCTGTAATATTTTCAGATGTTGGAACTGTGAAACCTATACACACACGTATGTCTGAAGGTCAAACAATCGATGGGTTTCCAGTAGTTGGGTAGCCTCAAGGGGTTTTAATATCGTCACACGACGAGAACACATACGTTATTCTAATTAGAACTCTCACGTTATCTTTTCCAGTTAGATATTTCAGCTGCTAAGTCGATATACCCAGATTAACACATTTATCCTCTAATCCATCTGCTGCATATTGATAATCTTTGATGAACTCTCAAACAAATGAATAAAGGTCTATATTTGAACCTCTAGATGGAATACAAGCAATGAATCGGTATCCATCCGGTTGACGATTAAATATAAATGACACATCGTTGGCATAACGAAGCTCCTTCCGTGAAAATATCAACCAACAGGTTGTAGAGATGCGAGGAATGTCATCGTACCCAGCACAGCGAAAAATGTCCTACTGACGAAAATCGTATGCTAAGGCAACCGCTTAAATGTAATGAGATTCATTCTTTCACCAATCAGAAGAAAGGTAAACAGGGAATACGACGCACGAACGAACCATATGCAGTTCAAAAAGGGTATATATTCTCGTTAGCCACACGACAACAACAACAAAACAACAACAACACCACAACACAATAACGTAGTACACACATAATTCTTATATAACTAACCAACGAATATGTGCTAACGTAACAGTGTTTTAAAATTAATAAAGCTAACATAGCATGAACAGAACTAAGAATATATAGTACAATGGCAAAACCTGACACACTTCGCACGAATAAACTACTGACATTAAAACCTACACAACTCCACGCCTTAACAACAGTAAACTACATAACACTTCATACAAAACGTAACCCTATTCACCGTACTTTTTTCAAGCATTATCTCTAACGATATCAATGTTTAATTTTAACATTTAAATCGGTACATATTTAACAAACATTTCGCATAACCAATGTTCTAGCATCATACTGACAACTAATATATTGCTAATGTAAATATTTTACATCAACTTCGTAATATTTAACAAAATTCATCATAACCTCGTCTAAATATCATAATCCCCAAACGAATAATTGCAAACATAAAGTTTTAACCAAATATAACATAAAAATTAAAAAAATTTTATCCTGACATAACGTAAAAAATAAGTTCTTTGAATAAATATCAATTACAGTAAAGCGTAATAGTTTACTGATTTTAAGGCAGTAAATCAGTAAATCAACACACCATTCCGCAGTCCCTACCCATCCAACCGCCTATGATCTATCGACCGATTTGATTCAGGTCTATTTCGAGTACCAATTTTGGATCAGCAACCAGGTAAAGAGTATTATCTAGACACAAATCCTTAACAAAAGTGACCATCTTTCAAAGATACCAGCATCTCGAACTATGAATTGACACTATCTTCAATCAAAGTGTCACACGGTTCTCGAGTATAACAAATCATTTGAATCTATGAATAAACGTAACATTAGCAAATTCCCACGAGGCAACCTGAAATATACTCTCAAACAAAAACTTTAACCTAGGCTCACGTTAACCCAATTATGTAATCTTACAAAACTCATCATTGTCTCTACCAAATCAGTGTTAATTTCACACGCTGTCATAGTAATAATTTTTACATAACATACTAACTTTACGAATAAACACGGTTACATTACGCATAGAGTACTAAAGCAACACCACCTCCCGAGAGAAACCCCAGGGGGATGCGCCTCTTGAAAGGGTGTGAATTTTGAGAGGGGGGATCACCCGAAGGGGGGTGTAACGGGCATTACCCCTCCGAAGGAGGGGTAAGGCCTCAGCCTTCGGCTGAGGCCCAAGCCGCTTACATGCCCTTCGGGTGATCCCCCCTGCTCAAAATTTTTCCTTTCGACGAGGACGCATCCCCCTGGGTTTTTTCTCTCGGGAGGTGGTGTGTTTGCTTTAGATACTCTTGGTTAATGAAAGCCTGTTATTTCGTAAGTTAGGTATGTATGTTAATTATTACTTATGAAGGGCGAAATTAAACACTGATTTGGTAGAGAAATGATGAGTTTTGTAAGATATTACCGTGTTAACTGACGATGATGTGTTAGACACGTGAGCCTAGGTTAAGTTGTTGTTGAGTAATGTTGTTTGCCCGAGGATTTTGCTAATGTCTACGTTTATTCATAGTTCAAATGATGTTATAGTCTTCGAGACGTGTGACACTTTGATGAAGAAAGTGTCAATTCATAGTTTCAAGATGCTGGTATCTTTTATAGATTGGTCACTTTGTTTTAAGGGATTTTGTTAGATAATACGTCTTTACCTGTTGCTGATCGCACAATGAATACTCGAAATAAATGACGCTGAATCAATAGGTCGATAAGATATAGACGGTGGATGGGTAGGGACTGCAGGAATGGGTGGTTTGATTTACCTGATTTACTGATTACTGCTTTAAAATCAGTAACTATTACGCTTTACTGTGATATTTTTTATTCAAAGAACTGTATTTTTTACGTTATGTAGAGATATATATAGATTTATTTTTTATGGTTATGTTTGGTAAACCAACTTTGTTATGTTTTGCCAATTAATTCGTTTTGGATTATGATATTTAGACGAGTTATGATGAATTTTTTGTTAATATTACGAGTTTGTGTAAAAATTTGTTACATTAAGCATATATTTGTTGTCAGCTAGATGGCTTTAGACATGGTTAGGCTAATTTTTTGTTAAATAGCTTACGATGTAATGTAAAATTAAAATTGAAATGTTAGAGATATGCTTGAAAAAAGTGTGAATAGGTTACGTTTTGTATGAGTGTTAATGTAGTTTTAACTGTTTGTTAAACGCGGGAAGTTTGTTAATGTCCGTAGTTATTCGTGCGTAAGGTGTATCAGGTTTTTGTCGTTGAACAATATATTCTTAGTTCTGGTCATTGCTATGTTAGCTTTTTAATGTGAAAACACTGTTACGTTACACATATTCGTTGGTTAGTATATAAAGAGCTTGTTTTTTTTTTTGCGTTTTTGTTGTTGTTGTTGTTGTTTTTGTTGTTTTGTTGTTTAACGAGAATATATACCTTTTTTGAACTGATATGGTTCGTTTGTGTCGTATTCTTGTTTGCTTTCTTCTGATTGGTTGAAAGAATGAATCTCATTAATTTAAGGGTTGCTTTAACGCATACGATTTCCGTTAGTAGGACATTTTTCGCTGTGCTGGTAGGATGACATCTCCTCGCATCTGCTACTACCTGTTTGTTGATATTTTCACGAGGAGCTTCGTTTATTCCCCAACGATGTGTCATTTTATTTAATCGTCAACCGATGGATACGCGATACATTGCCTTGTAATTGCGTCTAGAGGTCAAATATAGACCTTTATTCCATTTGTGTTGAAGAGTTCCATCCAAGATTATCAATATTGCAGCAGGATGGATAGAGGATAAATGTGTGTCATCTGGTATATCGACTAGCAGTGAAATATGTCTAACTGGAAAGATAGGAGAGGTTCTAATAGAATAGACGTTGTGTTCTCGTCGTGTGACGATATTAAACCCCCTTGATGTACGCTACTACTGGAGAACATTTTCGATTGTGTGACCTTCAGATATACGTGTATGGTTTCACAGTTCGAACATCTGAAATTATTACAGCATTGCTTAAAATAAAAACGAATTAACATCCGCATCTTAACGATGTTGACATACTTGAGACTTAATACTTATAGCACATGGTGTGAATCTACTGATATTTACACCAAAACATATGGTTTCCCGTTCATAAATGCAAGTATACGGAATGCTTTAATAACTATTAGCTTGGATGAATTTACTTCTCTTTTGTATGAGAGAAGTGCTGCTGAATCAAAATATGCTGAAAAATGGTTTAGTGCTGCTGAGCATTTATAGTTACATCCTTTAACGGGTGTTGAATCTTTAAGAGAGATTAATATAGAACTTACGCCACTTGAATCTAATGTCCTCTGATTAGATGAAATTAATATATTTAAATAAACTTATGTTTTTTTAAATGTATTTATATAACGCTGCTTTCAATGAAAATTTATGTTTATAAAAATGAAAACTTGTTTACTTCCCTCGTAAGTTCGCTTTATTGACTAAGTTGTTAATGATAGCTGGTTATTCGTCTGGTTGTTGTGTGTGTTGTGTTTAAGTATGTTATGTTTCAATTGTTTAGCTTTACAGAGGGTAAAACTTTACGTTGTTTGTCTTTACGCCCATTAGGTATTATGATGGGTAGGTACGGTTATGTTAATTTTTTTTGTAAAAATTACTATGTTAATGTAAAATAATTGATATGTTAGAGACATGCTTGATCATGTGTGAAATAAGTTACGTTTTTGGAACTGTTATGTTAGTTTACTTTTACTGTGTTTAAGTGTGAACTTGTTAATGTTAACAGTTTATTCGTGTGTAAGTTGTGTAAGGGTTTGTCTTGTACATTATTTTCTTTAGTTCTAGCAATGTTATGTTGGCTTATTAATGTGAAAACTTTTTACGTTAGCAATATATTCGCTGTCTGTATGATAATTACACTAGGTTATGTTAAATTTTTGTTAAATATTCATGTTAATGTAAAATTAATTGTTATGTTAGAGACATGCTTGATCATGTGTGAATAAGTTACGTTTTCGATGTTATGTTAGTTACTTTAACTGGTGTTAAGTGTGGAAGCTTGTTAATGTTTGTTGTTTTGTTTAGGTTTGTTTTTGGTACATTATTTTCTCTTAGTTCATATTACGCCATGTTAGCTTTATTGATTGTGGAACTGTTACGTTAGAGTATATCGTTGGTCAGTAATATAATTAACCATGTTGTGATAAATATTTGCTAAAAAATTTTACTGTGTCAGTGTAAGATTAACGTTAATATGGTAGAGATTCTTGAAAAAAGTAGGAATAGGTTACGTTTGGTATGCCGTGTTAGTTACTTTACCGGTGTTAGTTTGGAACTTTGTTTAATGTTAACAGTTTATTCGTGTGTAAGTTTGTGTAGGTTTGTCTTTGTACATTATTTTCTTAGTTCATGTTACGCTATGTTAGCTTTATTGATGCGGAAACCTTTATTACGTTAGAGTATACTCGTTGATCAGTATAATAATTAACCAATGTTTTGATAAATTTTTAGTTAAATATTACAATGTTAATATAAATTAACCTTGTTATGTTAGAGATATTAGGCTTGACAAAGTGTGAATAGGTTACGTCTTTGTATGCTAATGTTAGTTACTTTACTGTTTGTTAAGTGTGGAACTTTGTTACGTTAACAGTTTTATTCATGTTTAGGGCATGTCAGGTTTTGTCGTTGTGTATTATATTCATAGTTCAGATGATGCTAAGTAAGCTTTTATTATGTGAAACTTGTTTTTAACGTAACATATATTTGATTGGATCTTTGTATAAAGCACTTGATCATTTTATGTTTATGTTTATCCAAAATGATACTGGAAATGTGACTTGAATCATAGATCAATAGATCAAATAGTTCAAGGATGGACAGGAGGCGTTGGATGTGTTTATTTACTGATTTTACTGGATTTAGGGTATGTAAAGACATGACAAATTTAGTAAAGATTTGACTTGGAATAATTATCCAACTAGATCAAGTAATAATAGATCAAGTGATTATAATAAGGATGGAGCAGGAGGTGGGTTGGGATGGTGGTTTGAGTTTACTATTTACTGCCTTGTTAGGGTATGTAGAAGGTACGTTACATTTTAGTGAAAAAATTTGACTTTGAATCATAGATGCAATAGATCGAATGTGAGTATCAATGACGTATTCACTTAGTATCAGGCGATGAGGGCTGGGGATTGATGTGTTGATTTACTGATTTACTGGCTTTAGGGTAGATATACGTTACTATTTTATTGTAAAATTATGGACCTATCAATAGATTTATAAGATCAATTAGTACAATATATAGTATTATTATATATTATGATATATTCGCAGAGTGTGTGTTTATGTGTTATGTTGTGTGTACTCGTATATTCTTGTTCTAGGGTTTTATGTAATATCTATTCTTTGTTATTTCTTATTTATTGTTTTTATTATATTTTCTTATTTTATTTTTTTTTTTTTATTTTCTATATTTTTTCTTATTTATTTATGTTCTTTATTTATTTTTATGTTATTTATATTTATATTATTATTATATTATGTTATTTATATTTTTGTTATTATATATATATATGGTTATGAGGGTGGGTGGATGGTGGTTTGATTTACTGATTACTGCTTTAGGGTTGTAATAATACGTAAAATTGGAGTTATAACTAAAAAGAATAATTAACTCGGTTTTAATTTTATTTATTTTTTATTTTTTATTTATTTTTTCTTGATGGCTCTGAAACCATTATTTTCGAATCTAACCAGACGCAATAAACATTATAAAGACACCAGTATTGTATCATTACACAATATTTATAACTCGGACACCTGGGCACGCGGAGCCAGCACCGGTTGCGCTGTCAACTCCTACTCCTCTGAGTTAGACTCCTTTTCCTTCTTCCTTCTTTATTCTTCCTGCATCCTTCTTTCTTCCTCCTTCGACCTATGTTTTTGCACTCTGTGCCTTTTTTTTCAGTCAGGACCCCTCATGGGGGCCCTAGACACCCCCATACGGACTTATAACCATTATATTCGAGGTCTATCGGTCTCGATAACCTATTAACACACCAACATTGGGTTGTTATACGATGTTTATTAACACGCACCGCAGTGGCTCCAGCACTGGTGCCGGAGCCAACTCCTCAGATTCCCATACTAACTATTTCTAGAAATTCAATTTCTGATCCTCTCACCAAATTTCATCAATTACGAACACTTCGATTTTTAAGGGGGTGGGTCCCCCTGGGACCCACGGGGACTTTAAACCTCGTCCTACGAACCGAGGTTATAGTCACCATTCTAACCCCATCCCGTCTCAAATTTAACCAGATATGATAACTTATTTACTCATATCGATTATACTATTCGGAGTCCACTGAGTGAGCTTGGAGCCGGACCGTCTCAAAATATGTTCATGTTTAAATGAAGTAATAATAATATAATTAGGATGAATCATCCACGTATTTACACTAAGATAGGTGACATGAATGTAATTGAATTCAATATAGGTTCCTTCAATCATGCATTGACCCGAGACCATCAACTTCCTTTGATCTTACAGCAACAAATTATACGAATAATAATAATTAATAATAGGAATCCACATCACAGATTTCACTAATGACGACCACTTTTTTGAAAACGTAGACTACTTGAATTTAATAAATAATAATAAAAACTTCAGAGGAAATGAGACGAATCGGCGCGGTGTGGTGTGGGTGCGGTGCGGGCTAAGTGGGGCGAAGCGGGGCAAGGAGTCGGGTCGGAGTCCGCCTCAAAATTGAATTCCTTTACAAGTAGTTCATTTTCGAGTGATAATAATATAATATATGTGTATGTGTAATGTATTGCCGCCGGCGCGTGAATTAAAATAATTCGCGTAAAACATCGAAATACGCCGCTCTTAACTTACCTTCAAAACAGTGTGTTTTGTCGCTTTAGTTCAGCTATTACGCTGGCCCTGATTAAGGACACTCAAGCGCTCGGTGTTATTCCAAAAGTGTCGCGCGATTGGGGGCGTACTAACTTAAGAAGTGTCTTCCTCCTCCCTCACTACAGGTCATATGCCAGAGCCCACGCTAACTCTGGGACCGTCCACCAGGCTGGGGATGGTTGGGCCTCAGACAGCCTTTCGGACTCTACGTTGGCTCACGTACGTGAGTATCCTGATAAGTCTGTGACCTTCCATTCTTTACCGTTTGCACGCTGAAATTTCATAAACTTCAATGCCAAAGTCCTGAGATTGGCAGTTCCGGTTCATAAGACAATTGCGAAGACCCGTTTTTTTAAGAAGCCTATACCGCTCATCGGGTATAGGCTAAGAAAGATAGAGGTGACTGAGATCAAAAGGGAAGATGGGCAAACCGGGTAGCCCGAAATGCTTGACGGGGAAACCAAAGAGATAACGCTCTTTAAAAAATAGAATAGAATTTGTGGTGGAGGGGTGGATTGAAAAACAGAAAATTAATATGTGAAAATGAAGGAAAGGGATAAGACTGA
>JABUQX010114975.1:0-2500 GCA_015478945.1 Trachelipus rathkii
CAATAATGATGGATGTATAAAGATTAAAAGATAAGGAGGAGCTATGTAATGCATTGAAATGGATGAGCAGGTTTATCCTTCTCAGCTAACATTTTCTTTCTCATTCATTCCTTCTAAAACTAATCTTTCTTTCCTCATAATCAATGGTTCGATCGCTGCTTATTCTCTGGCCATTCAGGCTAGAGACAGTGCCTATGGGGTGTGGAAAAATTCTCGTTCTCCTATCATCTCGCTAATTTTCAATTCAGCTAGAAATCGTTCAGGGATACTCTTCGACTAGCAAAGCTGGCTTTCATCAAAGGAAAGTGCGCTAACCTCCTTGGTTCTCCTACTGACAAAATCTTTCATCTCTAGCAACTTCTGTAAATCTGCCTTTCCTCCTCTTATTCGATCTGATCATTGTGTTGCTAATTCTCCACTGAAAAAAGGCTAATCTCTTCGGCCCGCTCGCTCAACTATATTCTTCTATGTCTCAATACCTAGCACTTTCCCTCCGTCAGTGTTGGAAGCTCTCACATTTCCAACCTCATTTTCCAAAAAAAGAAGCCGCTCTGATCCTTTACTAATCACCGCTGTAGCTCTCACTTTTGTAATTCTATCTTAAGATTCTTTGAAACCCTTCTCAACTCAACTTCTTAAGATCTCTAGAAACTCACTTCTGATCGCCAATACAGCTCTTTGTTGGCAACGAAGTCTACTGGGCGAATTATAACATTCCTATCTAACGATTTAATGGTTTTTCGCCTCTAGGAACTACGGGGAGAACCTTGGGTGGTGGCGCTTGACATATCGCAACAGCTTTGACCGAGTATGGCTACGCGTCACTGCTCTTCCAAGCTCCCCTCTTTGGGGTTTCCCCTTCTTTTGCTTACTTATATCTGCTTTCTTCAAATCGCTCATATCCGCTGTTGTTGATGGGCAACTTCTTCTTCTTTCTGTCAATCGTGGTGTTCCTCAGGGTTCTTGTCTTATTCCTACTTTATTCTACTTTTCATTAATGATCTTTCTACCTGCCACGCTCTAATCTTCCACTCGTATTCGATGACTCGGCCCTTCATTCTTTAACTTCAGTATCAATCTACTCCACTTTTTAACTTCTGGAATTGCTCTCGTCTTTAATCTTTCCGATTTTATTCTCGCTGATGGGATAGAAATAACTTTGTGAAATTCAATTCTTTAAAAACCGCCAACTTTTACAAATCTCCTCAAAATACCTTCTAACTTTCTTGTCTCTTTCGACGGTTCTCTCGTCTCTCTGTTGACAATATAAACTTCTTTGGCCTTACATGAACAAAAAAATGTCTTGGAACCTCACATCACAACGGTTGCTAGGGTGGCCTCAAAGATACTGGGAGTTCTCTGTTTAGACTTTGAGACTTTCCTCCTTTTCTCTGTTGCTCCGCTTACAAAGGTCTTAATTCGCGCCATGTATGAAGTTGCTCTCATTATCTGGGGGGGGGGGTTGGGTTTTCACCCGCTTTTGGGCAGGGTCGAGTCAACGACAAAAAGGCTTATAAACTGTTCTGTACTTTCCAGTTCACCTGACCCTCTATCTTTGCGGCGCGATGTTGGTGTTTTATCTCTATCCTATAGGTACCGCAGCGGCAAGGTGCTTGAGGGAATTTTATCACTCGCGTACAACCATCACCTTTCCAAATGCCTTCGTAGCACTAGTTGCTGTATCTGCGCACGAGTATTGTGCTGACATTGGTAACTCCAGGCTAGGTTGCTGTGGTGCTTCCTTCTTTCCCACCACCTCTGTTCTGTGGAATTCTCTTCCATCTTCTGTATTTCCTACTGAATTTAATCTCCTCACTTTAAAGCTGCGTCTGTGCTCATATGCGTAATTTGCGCTAGAGGGTGAACTTTTGAGAGTACTACACGCCTCCTTGATAGGGCTCTGCTGTGAGTGTGGTGACAACTGTAAAAAAAAAGCCTTGAATGGGCAGATATGTGGCAAATAACTGAATCTCCTATTCCCCGCCCATCCAAACATCATTCCAGATTAATCCATGAAAATCATACTCTTTTCAATTTACCCTCAGATGATCAATATGTGGCAACCTACATAAATTTTGACCTTTTCAAACTTAATTTAACGCTTAGACTTCTAGTACACACACACAAAATCTAACATAGCTCTCTACCACAACTCACTTATCAGAATTGCAATCCTTCTATCCCCCTCTCCTTCCTTTCACAGCAACACAAACACATTTCACAGCACACCACTCATTTTCACGCGTTCTTTCCCATTCTTTGTTTCAGTCACAGCGAGCAAATCAAATTTTGCCCTTTCTAAATACATCCCTCACCTCTCTCCTCATCTCCTCAAATTTATTCCTCTGACATTTCCTATACAGATACGATTCATACATTTTCGCCGAAGCATAGAAGGGCGCTTACTACGATCAGACCTTCTCCGAGGCATGCATTAGATTCTGGCAAAAGATAAGTGGTAGTAGCAGCCAACCTAACTACACGCGTCCCTTAGTCGCTC
>JABUQX010114975.1:10000-15000 GCA_015478945.1 Trachelipus rathkii
TTCTGATCATTCTGGTTTGATTTTCCTTTCTCTTTTTTTTGTCCAAATTTCTTTTAAATTTTTTTTTAGTAGTATTTGCAGACTCACTCCTAACTGAGCTCCATCTTTTGTTCTGCTTTAGAGTTGGCTTTTTTGAAATCTATTTTTGGTCTCCAAACTAGATTGCTTCCCTTAATTGATCTTTAACAGACTTTTACTTGATTATGTAATATCGATGCACATAATATCTGACTTCAAATAGGCCAGAGATTGTCATTTTGCAAGTCTTTGCAAATCGCCTTTTCAGTTTCTGTCTCTTCAGCCATAGTATATTTAAAATTTACAGAAAATGTTTGTCTGAAATTTAATTGTAAATTAACTGTTAAAACAGATCTTTTAACATTCAATATATAAATCAGCATTCAAACACTGATTCTCTTAATCTGCCTTAACTAAATTCTATATTAATATAATATTTTACAAACTGTGTTAACTAATGTATTTATTATGCGTAATTCAACCTATTTAATAACTTTTTTTTAAAATTTACCTGTAATGTCCTAAAGAAAAATTGTTTTTATTTTACTTTTATTATGTACTAAAAGTTACATAAAAAAATATATATATAAGATACAAATGTAAAATACATAGTTAATGAGATCTAATATGTAATATTAACAGAAAATTCTCCATTAGATAGAAAGTTGTTCATCAGGCAGAAAATTTTAACGCCACATCTCTTCTTATGGTGTATCACTTATTTAGTTGATCCTATCCCAGCAAAACTTATATTAAACCCTTTTGGTCATTTTCAGATCTTCCTCTCACAGTGGAACAAACTTTGCTTCTCCATTTAACATTAAAATTGAAAGAATTAGATGAAACGTTATCTATAAAAGCTAGAGTTGAGAGAAATAAAGAAGGAATCCAAGTTAGACGAAAACACGTAACAAGACGTCATAAACCTGAAATGATGGGAAGAAGTCAAACCTCAAGCGTGAAGGTATTTAATTTCAATTTCTCTTATTACTTTTACTCAGTTAGAATAAGATGAAACAAGAGACAGGGAAATTACTTTTGCTCTATTATATATTATATTATTATTATTATTAATTATTATATATTATTATTATTATTTATTATTATTATTATTACACCTGAAACAAAATAATTAAGTAGAAGAACATTACGTAAGTCAAAAGGAAAGCTCCCTCCATACCATTCCCTCATTCCCCCAAGTGCGAGCCGTCGCAGCCAAAACCATCTAGGCGTTTCACCACTCGATGACAGACGCTCGACCGTGGATCTCGTCAAGTGTAAAGTTCTCCAGTGGGCAGACCAAACCCTGACTCACAAAAAACCTGAATATTATTATTATTATGCACCTTTCTTCTCTCCTCTGCCAAAGTCACATTCCTTTCTTTTAGACACTCACTTACTGACTCAGTGTTATTATTATTATTATTATTATTATTATTATTATTATTATTATTATTATTATTATTATTATTATTATTATTATTATTATTATGAACATTGTTTCTCTTACGCTGTTTTTATGACTCTAGAAATGTTTGTTATTATCAAAGAAAATAGCTTTGAAAAGGGTCGCAGACTCAGAGGTACAATTTTGATTCAGATAAAGAAGAATATCTTTGAATGCTTTTGATGTCAAAGTTTCCTTAAATCTAGTTTCAAAAGTTTACCGATGAAGAAATAAAGGTATTATGGACATTTCAAAATATTATTATTATTATTATTATTATTATTATTATTATTATTATTATTATTATTATTATTATTATTATTATTATTTATTTATTATTATTTTTTTTATTATTTTATTTTGATAACTTTTAACTTTTGTGTGTTTTCTTAACGACCTTGACACTATATCTTATCTTTGTGTTTTGCATTTGAAAATCTTTGTGTTTGTGTTTTAAGGGGAATTAGTTCTATTGATGTCATATTTGGAATTTTTAAATCAATCGAATAAGAAATACGTTAAAATACAAAAAGGAAACTGTGATTAACGAACTTATCAGCAAATATAGAAGATTAATTAAAAAAATGAAAGAAAAAACTAGTAACGTTTTGTGCTTGGGAATTTTGCCTCGTAGTCTAATGGGCTTAAGATTTCCAGCAAGGCAATATTCTTCAACACCAGACTGGAAGAAATTTGCAAGGATGAAAACGTCTCTTTTGCTAATTTTTAGGGAAGTTTTGTGATCAAAATTATTTGCAAGGGATGGGGTTCATTTGAATGATGTTGGTGATGCAAGATTGGGTCGACTCTTGGACACAGAGGTTAGGAAAATACAGAGAGAGACAATCGTTAAGAAACAGATTTTTCGGGATGGTTCAAGTCCTCGTTTGATATTTGGGAAATGAATGCAATATCTTTTAATGCAAGAAGTATCCAAACAAAATAAATGAATTTAAAGCTATTGTTTACATAGAAAATTACGATATAATTACAATTAATGAAACATGGTGCAACTTTAAAGATCGTGATTTTGTTTCAGAATTTCAAATTAATGGATATAAATTATTTTTCAAGGATAGAAACAATAGTAAGGAAGGAAGGTGGCGTTATGATTTACATAAAAGACATATATCTAACTACTTGGCTAGAACTAGCTGTTATTGATTAAATTGATTCCTTGTGTTATATGGAGCATCGAACATATGCGAAAAAGGGGGGGGAAAAAAAAAGATTTCTTTACAAGTCTTGCGCCATAACAAAAGATTCATCTAAGGTATCCACGGGATAAACATTTTATATAATACTTTTATATGAAAACGTTCAAGTATGCACGCGCGCACACGCATATCACAGACATATCCATAAATTTCCGCTTATAATATTATATATTATCATATATATATATAATATATATATATATACTATATATATATATATATATATATACATCTATATATATTATATATATATATATATTATATATATATATATATATATATATGCGTGAAGGTATTTTATTCATTTTCTGCTTATTAACTTTTTACTCAAGTTAGAATCAGATGAACAAGAGCGCAGGGAACATTACTTTTCTCTATTATTATTATTATTATTATTATTATTATTATTATTATTATTATTATTATTATTTTTTATTATTATTATTATTATTATTATTATTATTATTAGTATTTTTATTATTATTATTATTATTAGTATTATTATTATTATTTTAAAATCTTTATTTTGATAACTATTTTACCTTTTGTGTGTTTTCTTAACGACCTTGACACTATATCTTTGTGTTTTGCATTTGAAAATCTTTGTGTTTGTGTTTTAATGGGAACTAGTTCTATTGATGTCATATTTGGAATTTTTAAATCAATCGAATAAGAAATACGTTGAAATACAAAAAGGAAACTGTGATTAACGAACTTATCAGCAAATATAGAAGACTAATTGAAAAAATGAAAGAAAAAACAGGTAACGTTTTGTGCTTGGGAATTTTGCCTCGTAATTTAATGGGCTTAAGATTTTTCAGCAAGGCAATATTCTTCAACACCAGACTGGAAGAAATTTGCAAGGATGAAAACGTCTCTTTTGCTAATTTTTTTTTTGGAAGTTTTACTGATCAAAATTATTTATTTGCAAGGGATGGGGTTCATTTGAATGATGTTGGTGATGCAAGATTGGGTCGTCTCTTTGACACAGGTTAGGAAAATGCAAGAGAGAGAGAAGAGTTAAGTAACAGGGTTTTCGGGATGGTCCGAGTCCTCGTTTGATATTTGGGAAATGAAAGCGATATCTTTTAACGCAAGAGGTATCCGGAACAAAATAAATTAATTTAAAGCTATTGTTTGCATAGAATATTACAATCAAATTACAATTAATAAAACATGTATCAATTTTAAAAATCGTGATTGTTTCGGAATTTCAAATTAATGGAAATAAATTATTTTTCAAGAATGGAAACACAATATCAAGGAAGGGGGTTGGCTTATGATATATATATCTAACTACTCAGCTAGAACTAGCTGATGTTGATGAAATTGATATCCTTGGTGGTAAAATAGGAACATCAAATATATTACGAAAAGAAAAAATTTTTATATACAAAAACAATTTCTTTAACCATATATGGGCATAAAAAGATTCATCTAAGGTAAAAGGAGTGAGAAATGTCCAGTGTTTGATTCAAAACGTCCCACTTATGTACGTGCCCACGCATACACCACAGGCACATTTACATATATTTTCCTTATTTATACTCTATATATAAAAAAACACATATATATATATATTTATTCGTATATAGTTATATTTTTTTAGATATATATTATATATTATATATATATATTATTATATATTATTATATAATATATATATATATATATTAATTTATATATTTATGTTATATATATATTATTATATATATATATATATAGGTGGTCTATACGCGATAAACGCGTTTCGGGTTTATCTGTTATCGATTAAGATCTTTTACGATAATCGGTTATTCGCGATTAATTTTTGTGTCCAAACTACTTGATAACTATGATGGCCTCGATAACGGTTTGTCGAAGTTAAATCTGGCTATTCGGATTAAAATCTTTTACAATAATGGGTTATCCTCTCGATACATTTTTTTATATTATATAATATATATATATATTACTATTATATTAATATATATTTTATATATATATTATTTAAATATATATATGATTATATATATACATTTTTATATATATTAATATATATATATATGATAATAATATATATTTTTATATAAATATTATACCTGGTATATATATATATAATAATATTATATAGTATATATATATACTATATATATATATATATATTATTATATATTATATATATATATTACTATATTACTTATATTATTATATATATATATATATATTATATATATAATTTTATATATATATATAATATATATATACCGGTATATCATATAAATATATATATATATATATATATATTTATATTTATATATATATTATATATATATATA
>JABUQX010114975.1:20000-34798 GCA_015478945.1 Trachelipus rathkii
GAGATGAGAGAGGAGAGAAGCGAGTTGCTCAATTATTGAGAGTGACCTGTGGGTACAAAGCTCTATTGTTATGTATACTTTGTTTTGTGTGTGAGTTCCTAGAATTCTAATGGGTTAATTTTAAGTGTGAAAAGGTCAAGGTATGTGTGGTTGCTGACGTATGGCCATCTGAGGGAAACGTTGAAGGATAGTACATTTTTTGGGATAATCTTAATGATGTTCTGGATGGGGTGAGTCAGGAGCTTCATGATTTGATAGGTGTGGGAGAACTCTTTTTGATTATGGTGTTGGCATAGGTGATCAAAAAAGGAAATGGGTATAACAGCTTTGTGTTTTGGGGTGGCGGGAGAACATGAGAATGGTAGGAAGGTGATGATCTCTGTGAAGAGAGAGGTATGTGTGTGTATGTAATCTTTACTTTTTTTTTTTAAACACAAGAGTTTTATCCATAAGTATTACTAGGGTTTGGTGTTAGGTAGAGATGGTAATTCGAAGTGAAAAGTATGATTTTGATTTTGTGTTGGTTGTAAGATAGTGAGATGTTGAAGTATGTGTTCGATGTTAAATCAGTGAGGGGTTTAGGAATTGGGTTATCGGATCATTATGTTGTTTCTATGTTAAATTTAAGTTAGTGAGGGCCTTGGATGGAGAGGAGGTGATACGGAAGGAAGTAAGTACGGTAACATATAAGAGTAGAAGTTAAGTGAAACAAGACATATCATTTGTTTATTTTTATGTTTATGTAAGAGCGCTCGCTAGTAAATCGTGTGTGAACAAGTTGATACTGAACGAATCTGGGGGGCAAATAAGGAAGCAATTGTTAGTAGTGCAAGAAGTATGTGGTTTTTTTTTTTT
This sequence comes from Trachelipus rathkii, assembly GCA_015478945.1. Lineage (NCBI taxonomy): Eukaryota > Metazoa > Arthropoda > Malacostraca > Isopoda > Trachelipodidae > Trachelipus > Trachelipus rathkii. The sequence continues at coordinate 20,856 of JABUQX010114975.1, forward strand.
TTTGCTAATATTAATGTAGGAAGTAAGAATGTTTAAACAGTGAATGGTGGAATGAAGAGGTGATGAAAGCGGTTAAAGGTAAAAGAGAAGCTGGTAAAATGTTTACTTAAAAGCAAATGATTGTAAGTCTCAAAAAAGTATGCTTTGTGATTTTTTTTATATTTGTGATGTGAAAAGTAATACAAAAGGTGCATACGTAGGAGAGAACAAGAGGTAAATGAACAGTTGGAAGGATGGATGAATGGGAACTCACAAGGCTAATGGAAGCTTCTTCTGGAAGTGTTTATAAGCGCCGAAAGGGTTAAGAATGCAGATATTATATTATTTGGAAATCGCTCTTTAGAATAATGAAAGGGAATGGGGCTTTGTGTAACTGATTTTTTTTTGAAAAACGAATTGGGGATTTGTTTTGAGGGAGTGTGAAAAGACAAACACTTCGAATAATCTGCAACAATATTAACAGTTAATGAAAGAAGCTGATAGTGAATTGTAGTGTGGATTGAGGTGCAAGAAGGCATATTAGGTATTTTTTTGTGGGGATTTTAGTGTTATTTAGTAAGGAGGACGTAATGCGTAGAGTGAGAATAGTTTTAAGAATTTAGTAAAATCTTGCAGGTTATAGATGAAATTTACTGCAGTGAAATGATCCAAGAACGGAGGCCAGGATGGTGATTGATTGGATTTGGAAGTTGTGTTGTAACAAAGCGTTTTTATGGAGTTTATAGTTCCAAGGGATTGGTGGAGAGCAGTAATGGTAATATTTACCCTTTATATAAGGGTTAAGGGAGAAAAGGTTGGATTACTGTGTGTTTATGATATATTATAGGGGAATAAGTTTATTGAGTTTTGTTAGGGAAGGTATATGCTGGTATTTTTGGTCGAAAGAATGCGTCGCGTCGAGTGACTGAAATACTGATTGGTGAAAAAGAACAAGGTGCGTTTAGGAGTTGTAGAAGAGGATGTTGTGGATGAAATCTTTACATTGAAACAATTATTGAGAAAATTATATATGTGAGAAAAGAATAAATTTTATTTAGGTTTTATGGATTTGCAACAGGTCGTATGATAGGATTAATATGGAAGCTTTGTGGCAGCTGTTTAGGGATATATGGTGTTGGTGTAGGCTTCTGAATGGAATCAAAAGTATGTATGACGATAGTGAAGCGTGTGTATGTAAGAATAAATGGTGTCAATGGTGATTGGTTTAGGATTAATAGCGGAGTAAGACAGGGTTGTGTTATGTGTCCTTGGTTATTCAATTTGTATATGGATGGGGTTATGGAAGAATTCGAGGTGGGGATGGCAGGAAATGGTGTTAGAATGATGGATGATGGGAATTGAGTGGAGGGTGCCCTACCTATAAGGTGATGATTTTGGTTTCGTGTGGAAGAATCTGAAGAGTAGTATGAGAGGATTGGTAGTGAGATTTTGGGTTTTGGTTTTGTGTGTAAAAGGAGGGGTTTGGAAAGTAAACGTAGATAAGAGTTAAGGTTATGGTTGTGATTGAGGACAGTCCTCAGTGTGAAGTTAGTTAGATGGTGAGCAGCTGGGAACAAGTGTCTGAGTTTTAAATATTTAGGATATGTGCTGGATAGATGGTAAGGGAACGGATGATGCAGAGTGTAGTAGGAAAGTTGTGAATGTTAGAAGGTGCTGGTGCAATTTAAATCGTTGGTACATGTAAAGGGACTAAGTCTTGTGTGAGTTGCGCTAGGGTCTTACATGAGGGTATGTTGTTATCTGTGTTATTGATTAGTAGTGAGGACTATTTGTCTGGAAGATAGCAAAAGATAGATCTAAAGTTTCAATTGTGTTCAGATGGACAGATCTTTTGGGGCATTTGCTAGGTTGTTAAGAAGAATGACTAAAATGAGAATTTGAACTTATTAGAGAGTTGTGTGGTGTGAAGAAAGGTGGAAAAAATGAGATGAATAAATGAAAGTATTGTTGAAGATGGTTTGGTCATGTGGAAACGATATTATGAATGGTAGTCGGTTGGTTAAGCGGATGTATTAGTGGCGAGTGGTTGTGCTTTGTAATCGACCGGCCTGGGAGACCTAGAGAAAGTGGATTGAGCTCGGTGGAACGAATGTCTGAGGAGAGAATGTGAGGTTTGGCAGAGGCGAGAATAAAGGTGCAAAATAGGAGAGAATGGCGGGTTTTTGTATGGGGGCATGGGTTGTGGCCCACCTGGGCCAGGGATGAACCCTACATTTGACGATTTACCATAGTGAGGGTCCGTCGGCTTTTTTTCATGTTTTTTTATTTTTTTGTCCATGAAGCTCTAGGGGATTTTCTGATTGCGACGTGTTCTCACTAATTAATGGGGGCCAGGCCTTCTTGAGTACTCAGCAATTATGGGAGAAGACCGGGGGCTTTATAAACTACTCTTGAAGAGTCTTTTTTTGGGGACGTGGCATGGTGCTTAGTGGATTAAAGCGCCGCTGTTACTGTACCTCTGCAAGCGGAGGTCAGTGTTCGAATCCCGTGATGAAGAGAAAATTTCTTTCTGTGATCATTCATCCTTCGACTTTTGTCATATTTCTCTACTAGCTTTTCTTTTTCTATGCATGAACACGCACCTTACCCCCCAGTCTTTGGGGAAAGAAGGAAGATAAAGAAAGAAAGAAAGAAAATATACTATAATATATATATATATATATATATATATATTATTTATATATATATATATATATATATATAATATATATAATATGTATTTGAAACAATAAAATATATATATATATAATTTATATATATATATATTATATATATATATATATATATATACCCCAGTCAGTCGCTCACCTTGATAGTGGTTGGAGGGCTCTCTGGGACGCTGTTGGGCGGGATATACTGCCCGCCCTTCAGCGTCCTAGAGCGAAGAAGCGATTTTTTTTTTTTTTTTTTTAATTCCCACCATAAGTCCCTTTAATTTTTGTATAAGGTTACCCTCCCCTTTTCCCATCACAGCCCCTTGGGCTATCCGGTGCCTCTTCCCGCACGGGTTTACAGTTCACCCCACACTTCCTCCCCGTGGATGAGGGTACAGTTGAAAAACCGGTCATTTACGCTCACCTCTGACCGGGCCGCCAATTGTAGGGAACCTGAGCCCTGGCTAACCACTGGGGAGGCTGATCTGCACTTTGTGTGTATAATCTCAGGCTTTGCGTGAAGACTATAGGTGCCGTGCGTTTTGTGTGTTTAAACGTGTGGGTCACCGGACGTAGAGTTCTGGGAGGATCTTCGGAGCGCCAATCCCACAGCCCACCCCACCCTACGGGGTGGTGTCCGGGTGGTTGTGTGGGTCTCTGGATTGTGACCTGCTGTGGAGAGAAGGATTAAACCCTTCCTTATGAAATATACGCCTTTCCAGCCTCCTGTTATTTACGTTTATGTCTCATTTTGCTTTATTTGCTATGCTTTGTTCATCCATGGAGACTGAAGTTTGGTTTTTTTTTTTGGTGTGTGCTAAAAAATTTTTTTTATGTGTATTAAAAGTCTTCTTAAATGAATAATATCGTGTTTTAAATAAAGGTGAGTTAAAAACAACATCAACAAACAATTTTTTTCTTATCTTGTCTGTTGGTACCCAGTGTCTCTTGTGTATCTTCTCTTATTTCCACGGGTCCCTACACTTCTAGACCTGGTATTCTCTTATGCTGTTACTCCTTTTCACTTGACTATCCTGAGGCGGTCCTTTGCAAAAATTTTCTCCTTTCTTCTGATTCGTCAACCAGCAAACCCCGAACACCCCAGGTGCCCCAACGGGCCCGCGGCAATCCCGCTAAGGGTGCCCCCCGTAACAGTCTTACTCATTCGTTTACTCCATACGCTGCATACCCCTCCAGGAATTGTCAGCGTTGTTATTCTCTCTCGATATTTATTACATACTCGCGATCCACTACTCCAAAATTCTCTCTCACTGAGCACAGAACCATTCTTCTCAGTAGGGCATTTGAAAAAGTCCTAGGAGTTGAAGACCCTCCAGTCACATTGGATGAAGAATGGGTCCATTCTCGTACAAACTGGCTAACCGAAATCAAAGTTCCTTTCTGCATCCTTAACGTCTCTTGCAGATATTGTTTCTTATTTCTACTCCTGATGAAATAAGAAACACATCTTAAGGCACTATTTATTGTTATTGAACAGAGAGACGAAACCAGCTGTCATTTTGGAAGAACTCCAACAGAAAAGATTTCGCGTTACAAACATTATAGATTTCCCCCTCGCCGAGAAACTTCTGATACATAAACCAAAATCCCCGTTTACTGTCAGACTCTTTTTATATATACTCCTTATCACCTACAAGGTTCAAAATAGGGTTCACAAGTCAAAGTGTTCGCACGTTTATCCCTCGGCCCCACAGAACGGTTGCTTCAAATTTTTCTACGGTTTGGTCATCCCCGAAACTACTGTAGGGGACAAGGAAGACATATGCCTAATATGCCCAGTCTGCGGAAAATTATTTCACACTCCATGTTAAAATACCCCTAACTACAGAAACTGTAAAGGACCACACAGTGCTTCCTCTTTCAAAATGCCCGTCTTACCTGTTTGAACAGGAGGTTTTAGAGTTATGTACCATACATAAAATTGAGCAGGTAGTGATGCTATACGCCAGCTCAATGAAAGAATATATCAGCCAAATTCAAAATCAATCTACGCCACAATATACAGCTGCCCCCACGCTTTATCCGCGTGTTAATCCTGCCAAACACACCCTATCCTAATAGAACTCCTCTCGTAAATTCCGTTTGAAACTCAGGCAAGTACTTGCAAATCCAGTCTATCCTTGTACCTGTCCCACAAATTACTCAAACTTCTCAAAGAGTTACAAAAGCAACCCTTTTCGATTCAATCTCCCGTCCAAAAAGTCATCAACAAGCCTCCTATTCTGAATATTAACTCTCAACAAGCTAGCAATGAAACTAAGCTGGCTCATCCAATACAAAATTTGGAAAACACTCCCTGCCAAGACACACTGTCCCATACTCACCAAATTGGTTCACCAAACTTATGCAAAAGGACGGTCTCTTTGTCCCTTATTTCGCCTCCCACTATTACTAAAAACCCCTGGTAAAGATGTTTTAAAACACACACACTACGAAAAAGAATTAGTCGCCAAGGTTAAAGATTATTCGTTTAAATATAGAGAGCAAACGAATTTTTAAACAAAAACACAGTAACCCAGATGTAAAAAAATGCAAACTCGAACGAGACCTCGCATAAGTCTATCTTCTGAGACAAATGGCAAAAGGGCTTAAAAGACTGTACCCAAAACAATCCCAGCTAATGAACCAACTCCCCAACCAACCATCTAATAGTCTACAAGACAGTTTTAATATCTAGTTTTAGTTCTTCTGATTACTTCCTATAACTCTTCTCCCGAGTTTTCTTTTAACAGCTCTCTCTAAGGGATTCTATACCCTAGAAGATGAATTGTAAAACAGCTCTCAAATGGAGCTGATGCGTATGACCCATTTCTCTTTCTAATGCTTCTGCACTTCCGAGAAAAGTGAATGGAAAACTGTCAAACGTAAACGTCGCAAACGCGTCTAAAGCGTTCTGGGTCTGCTTGGAGCATGAAGATAGGGACCCAGAGGTCCCCATCTCCTATATCAAAACTGCCCAAATTTCCCAAAATCAACCCGCATGATGAAGTACTGGAAAATTCTTCAGAATCAGACCTTGCCAATTCATCGAATCCCATATTGGAAAATCGGAATGTTCGTTTATCCCTCCTTATTTTTCTCTCAAAAAGGACAACTACCTTCCGGTTACACCTCCTTCCCCATTCCAGGGAAACAAGTCTATGTCCCTCTCTACATTTTTTGAATGTGCTTCCAAGCGGTAATTACTGATTACTGCTCTCACTAATAAATATGAGCATTACGAATGCTCTTCTTTTAACCAACCAAACCCACATAAAAAGTTGGATTAGTTGATATCAACTTATCTCGCATTCATGTTGAAGCTTCTTTCAACAAATACATCTGAAAACTCCTCCCTAAAAGATGTCATACAACCTAAAAAATCTCTGGTGTATGACTACCCTTTCCCCCAGGTTTTGTTCCCCCTCCTCGCCGAGACCCACGTCTCAACCTTCATTCTCAATCTGAACCCACCTCTAACATTACCCCCAATCACATAGAGACAATTGTCTCTAATAGACCACCATCATAATATTCATAACTCACCATGACTACTTTTCTTCAATGGAATTGTCGTGGCCCTATTATCTATATTTCGAAGAACTTGTTCAAATAATAAACATATTTACACCAAAGTGTATATGTTTGCGAAGGAACTTGGACTATGTCATCGTGACTTCTTCAACCATCTGAAATATAAATCGCCGTTAACTTCTATTTTAGAAAGAGGTGACAATGATAGGGAGGGGCAGAATACTTATTCACAAAACTATCCCCTCTTCCCCAGTCCCTCTCCAAACCAAACTTCATGCAGTGGCGGCAAGAATTTCACTTGTCCATCGACATTACTATATTGTTTTCATTTTTCTCTACTTAGTGCTCTGATTTTTTTATTATTCTGTGTGAATTTACTAAGTCGGACTTAGCTGATCTTTTTAAACAGCTCCCTGCTCCGGTTGTTTATACTAGGTGACTTCAACCTCCGGCCACCCCTATCATCTAAGTCTAAGCTTAATAGATCTCCTATACCTCTCCTTTTCCCTGGGATGCTATTAACACAGGGACTCCGCAACCTATAGAAACGCTTTTTAGATACACACACTTTTCCTCTTGTATGACATTTCCTTTTGTTCCATTCCCTTATGGATCTGTTTACCTGGTCCCGCTTTGTTTATTTATTCGGCAGTGATCTGATCATTACCTAATAGCATTAAATGAGCTTGTTCCAAGTTTTTGACCAAAAACCCAACCCAGCTGGGTTATGATCGAGCGGATTGGGCTCCTTTTTATCAGGCCACAGCTATCCGTCTTTCTCCTTTCAATAAACGATTTCCGACTGTTTGCATAGCCTTTTTGCTTCTTCAGAAGTAGTCATCTCGGCAGCCGGAAGCTTGCATCCCGCAATCTCCTCAGGGCAGTAATTGCGGTCGGCAACCCCTTGGTGTTCCCAAGAGTGCGCACAAGCCAACCTAGAGAAGAAGAAACTTCTACAGGGGCAATACAAAAAAGACCCGTACCACCCCAAACATGATATTTTTAAAGCAGCTGCAGCGAGATCTCGACGAATTAATCGTCAAACGCGTAAAACAATATTTTTCGAACTTACCATATCGACTTTTAACTCCACAACTCCCCTTCCTTTAGTGTGCGAAAGTTACACAGAAAATATCTCGTCCCTTCAATGACTCCTCACTCACCATGTCCTCCGTTATTTGTGGGCCTGAAATAACTGATTACGATTTCTCGCTCCTGCTGGTGGTAGCGATGCGTTAGGATTATAGCTTTGCTAGCCAATTCGTTGTTCATTTCTGCGTACAGCTGAAATCCTTTTTCAAAAACTGAATAAACTGACACAGCACTACCAGGCTTTTCAACAGCGAAAGGGGAAGATCATATCTACAACCGTCTTTTTACACTTGCAGAGTATCAAACTGCATTGGCAAATTAGCAAAAGGACGGTAGCCCTGGTCCAGACATTGATTTTCGTTACATCATGCTCCGTCAATATCCTTCCATTCGGCGTCAGCATTTTTGCTTGGATTATTATATAACAGAATCTGGTGAATTCTTCTTTTTTCCATCTATTTTGTATAACTACTAGTGCTTTTGTTTTAATTCCTTTATGTTCCCCAAACCTGAAAAAGATCCGAAGTTGGCAGACAACCAAAGACCTATTTCGCTGACCTGTCATTCCTGTTATTAATGGGAAGAAAATTGGTTTCTTGGCCGCTTACTCCCTGTTCTGGAGATTTGGAGAGCCGTCAAGCTTTCTCAAACCTTCCAATTTGGTTTCCGCAAAAATTCGCTCGTACTTGGCGAAACCCTTTTGTAAAAACTACGGATCTCTATTGACATTTCTGTGTGTGTTTAAGCTTTCTTCTCAACTGGTGGATGGCTTCTTTGGTGTCTTTTTGACCTTGAAAAAAGGCTTACTTCACAACCGTGGGAGAACTGGATTCTCCTTAAAACTCCATTCGCGTTGCTGTTTCCGCAGGACAATCACTCCTCTTTTTATCAAATGCCTTTTGTCACACTAGATCTATCCAGGTTCGGTGCGCTCTTCTATTCTGCCACGCCACTTTACTCTGGGATGATGGTGTTCCGCAGTGTAGTGCTTTAAGTGGTACTACTATTTGCTCTCGGATTAAATGACATTGTTACCTCTTTTCCAGCGACTGTCAATTTTTCCCTATATGTCGATGACTTAGCATTTAGCATTATACTATTAAGCCTTGGTGCCAGGCTGCCCTTCTCGAAACGGCAAACTTCAACTAAGCTATTGAAAATATCTACACAATTTGGGCTAGCCCCAATGCGCTCATTTTCTCCCACCATAAACCTCTAGCAGTGCTTTTTTTAAGAAAAAGGGAATTCGAAGACTCTTTGCCACCTCTTCCAGCGAACCTAACCTTATTTGGTTCGCCCATTTCCTGTTACTTCACAGGTGTCAAATTTCTAGGACTCATTGCGGAGATGACCACTTAACACTATGCCCCACATATTCAAACATCTGAAAACATCTTGTTAATCGCGCGCTTGAACTTAATTACGCATCCGCCTCTTTTCAAAAATCTTGGGCTCCGCTGTTTATTTCGCAAGTCCCTTTTTACGCTGCTTTTATATATCGCCCCTAGTTCGATCGAAGCTTGACTATGGCTGTGTAGGTATATGGTCAGGCCTCCCCTTACTCTACTCCATCTGTTGGATCCCATACAAAACGAGGCGATCCGCTATCTCCACTGGAGCCTACCGATCGTCCCCCTGGGTAAGCCTTGAAGTTGAAACCAAAATGTGATTGCCACTCTCTCTTCGAAGAGAATACATCAGGTGTACAAGTATCTTCGTTTTCAATCCCCAATACCGTCTGTGCCCTGACACCGATTCTGCAGGAGGCAGAGATGCCTCAGAATCCTAATTTACTGGCCATTTGCGAACACGGTTCATAACATTCCTTAATTTCCTTATATCCCTTTACAAAGTGCTGCCTTTCTCATTCGATGAAGCATACACACCTTGGTTATTCCCCGCTCCCACCAATTGTGCCTGGCTCTGACCTCTCTCTCCAAATCAAGCCATTTTCTGCCTTGTTTAAAGCATCATTCCTGTCTCATTCCACAGTTCATGATGAGTTTACTCCAGTATTTACTGATGCTCTAAAACCGGGAACAGTGTGGGCGCATACCTGCTGTCTTTCCTGATTCGCAAACCTTTCCCATTACCCTTCCCCCTCAGGCTTCATATTTTTTCACTGCTAGACATTTAATTTGTCAATCAATGATTGCCGCTTTCTCGAATTCTAATCCTTAACCAAGATCAATCTTTATGTCATTTATTCAGATTCGCTCAGGGCGCTCCTACAAGCTCTTAAAACCCCTTATTCTATAACAACAATGGTATCGGCTGTGTGTGCAGCAATTTTCTCGGCTGCTCCATTCCCTGCAAAGAAAAAAAATTTTTTATGTTGGACCCCCCTCTCATGTAAGGGTAACTGGCAATGAAATTGCTGACAGAGAGGCCAAAATGGCCATTCTCCTCATATTCGGAGTTGTTCCAGTACCTCCCGGATGCCCATTTTCGACAAGGTTATCTCCAGTCAATCCGATTACTATCCTGCCTTCCCGACAAGGTTTTCGATCTTATGGGCAAGATCGCTGGACGAATGATCAGAAGAGGAGCGAAACTTATGAAAATCATAAAAGCCCGCATCATCCGGGGGAGTGGTACAATTCCTCCCACCGACGAAAAAACGCTTACACGAGGTGATACTTTGCTACGCCTCCGTATTCGCCACACTAATATCACTCACAGTCACTATTATGTTACGCTTCCAATCCTCTGTGTCAATTCTGTTTCGCCATATCTTCATTGATTTTCTCCCAGCTGGACTCTATTCGCCGCCGTCATTTCCCTACTTTACGATCTTGTAAACCTCCAAAAGATTATTCCATATTTTACCGAATCTTCCCACTTTAGTAGTAACTCTATGTTCTTGTTTCTTCTACAAGAAGTGAATATTCTTCATATTTTATTTGTTTATATTTGTTTGTATAATTACTTTGATCTTTATAACGCTTAGCAAAAAATAAAACTACTCCTTGGTTATTTTTTATATGGACTGAATATTCATTTCTCTATTCCAATATATTCTTTGACGTTGTAATATGTATTGGCTCCAGGACCCGCCCATGGGTGGTTTGATTTTTTCAACCCTTGTGCCGGTCCCTTTTGTGAAGCCGATGGGGATCCTGTACACTGACTAAAAAAAAAAAAAAATAAAAAAAAATATTATTATATATATATATATATATAATATATCATAATATATATTTTTTATTATATTATGTATTATAATTTATTTATAATATATATATATGATATATTTATATATATATTTAAAAGCATATCTATTGTAATAACGTCTATGAATATAATAACGCTTAGGCCATTTGCCCAATTCTTAAGGCCTGGACATTTTACCCTATTATCTTTTTATATATAATATATATATATATATCATAGTTATATTATACTATATATATATATTATATATATATATTACATATATAACATATTATTATATATATTATATATATTATTAATATATATTTTATTAATATATTTTTTTATATATATATATTATATATAATATATTTATTATATATTTATATATATTTTTTTATATATTTATATTTTATATTTTTTATATTATATATATATTATAATATATATTAGGAGTGCATTTTGTTTACCGTGAATTTGACATTTTTTCTCTTCTCTTTTGTTCCCTCTCTCGGTGGGGGTGGGGTGGGGGGAATTCTGGCTGGAATTTTGAAAATTCCGGCCGGAAACTCTCTGCGTGTTTTTTTTACTAATTTACTTATGAATAAAAATTTGCTGGAAGAGATTTATTTTATATAGCCCAATAGGCCCATTTTTTTTAACAAAATATAATTAGTAGCCTCGTGTTAGTATTCATACCTACCCAGCATTATTTATATAAAGTATTACTCACGATACCTCCAAAAACTATTAGGACATCAAAAGATTTTCAAGAAATTCAAATACATTTTTCAAAATTTTTATATATATATATATTTATAATTAAGTATATATATATATATATATATATATATATATATATATATATATATATACTATATTATATATATATATATATATATGCTATATATATTTATATATTTATTTTATTTATATAATTATATATATATATATAATTATATTTTATTATATTTTTATTATATATACTATATTATTTTATTATTTTAAATTATATATATTATATATATATATTCATATATATATTTATTTATATATATTACATGGATTTTATGCTAAATTTTATATGTATGAATAATGTTAATATTTATATATATATCCCACTTTTGAAAATATTGCTGAAATTGTGGTGAAGTAAAAGAAAAATTGTTCACCAGTATTGGGCGATATTTTTAAACGGTTTTCCTCAAATATATTTCCTGCTTCTTGAAATGAAAATATTTTCTACTGTTAATATATTGGCGGGAGACTGGAAGGTATGTGTTAGTAATTTTTTGGTTAAGTACTGCTAGTTTGGGAATTTTAGCTTTGTCACTTTCACCAAATAAGTAGCTAATTCTTCTTTTCCCAAGTTTAGAAATTGATTTCTCTGGTAAAAAAAAAATAATAAAATTTCAAATTTCTTTTTTTATAGTTATTTTTACCCCTTTTGAAGAGCCACTGATTTTTTCTTTTTTTTTCCTTTTAACTAACTGACTCTCGCTTTCACTTTCACTTTCTTCAAATTATAAAAAAACTATAGTAACTTTGCACAGTAAAACTTCTCTCTTTTTTTAATGCCTCCTGATGATTTTGAGATGGTATTCTTTGGGCCACAAACCTAAACTTGATTCTGGACTTGTTTCTGAAAATGTTTCTGAACATGTCTCATATCTTGAACCTTCTTCTGGACTGATATTTCCATTATCACGTTTCTACACCTTCAATTATTTGCATATTTCTTCCACCATCCACTTTCTACTCAATTCTCTTATTTCATTAGAATATAGTCAGTTTGTATCTTGGTTCTACTACAGTACTTAAAACTATTATCTTGTTTTTTTGATATATGTCTATTGATTCTTTCTCTTCCTTTTTTATTCATAAATCTAAAACTCTAATGCCTTCTTCAGCTCTTCTTTTAAAGTCTGAACTCTGCTGTCATCTCATCCTCAGAGTTTGAGAGTTATGCTGGAGAGCTCAAATATGGAGAATAATTGATGAAATAATTGATTTTACCTTATAGTTTCCGTAACCAAACCATGAAAAATGGTTGCAAAACTCTAGAATTTTTTCAAGTAATTTGCCATTTATTAGCACTCAAAGCTTAAATGATTGATTGTTCTTTAATACTATTTTTTCTTGCAGAGGCCTGTCTCTTTTTTCTCAATACATTTAATTTCTTTCTAGAATCAAAATGTGCTAATTTCCACCGTTGTAGTAACATCTGATATTGGCATACAAAGTGCGGCTGGCAAGATTGCGATCCAAGTCTCTCTTATTTCTTTTAAGTTCATTACAGCTTAAAAACTGGAATGATTGAAATGTGAACAAATATTCCTATATATCTTTAATTTTATTTATTTGTCACTTCTGTCTTCTTTGAGAAAATAAGGCATCTTTTAATAATAACAAATTGTAAGTTTATGAATATAACAAGAAAAACTTGTGTATCTTGCTAAATCAGTTCCCAAGTTTCATGTTATTTGCTCCATCTCGAAGGATCAAATGGAATTTTGTTAGGAGGAATTTTCCAATTTATTATTCATAATTTCAAAACTCATAGCGATTTTAATTTCCAGAATGAGAACCTGGGATATGACTTGCAATGGATATTACAGTCCATTTTTTTAAACTCGCTGGTTAGCCAGAGTGCAGTTAAAGAAATAAATTACTCGTAGTTTTAATTATTTAGCTCTCTATATATCTGTAGTAAATTATATTTGATCAGCCTTAGATAACTTCTCTTCTTAATTATCTGCTAATCATAATTTCCTTGTATGAAGTTGGTAACATCTTCTCTACAAAATATTTTCTTCTAGGAAGAAGATATTTTGGTTGAAGATTGGCAATAAGTTCTATGAATCCCTTCTCTTCCGTGACTGTGAATGGTCTGGTTACTCATTGCGTTTAAAATTTCATTATTTTCTGTGATTTGGCGTCATTGATATGCCAAATCTTTTTTTTGGGAGAAACTCTCCTCCTCAAAGCTCACTTATCTCACGACTTGGATCTATTGCTCTTGTGGTTTCCCCCTGTTCTAGAAAGACTCTCCCTTTTTACTATTTTTTTTTGGATTTTCCAGATATTCTTTCGATTGATGATTTTCCATTATGTTTATGATAGTGTGCGTTTACTAAGTATAAGATTTTATGTTGAAAGTTATACAAAATATTTTTTTTTACATTCTTATAGTTAAACGAAAGTTCATAAATTCGGTTCCGGCCGGAATTTTTTTTTTTTGGTGTGATTCCGGCTAATTCCATAGTTCGGCCGGAACTGAAAATTTCAGTTCCGTTACACCCCTTATTATTTTAATATATATATATATATATTATATTATATTTTATATTATATTATATATAATATATATTATATATATATATATTATTTATATTATTACTATAATATATATATATATATATATATATATTTAATAATATATATATAAAGAGGCGACTCTTACACTCGTGCTACTCGTGCTTAGCACGAATTATCTCCTATGCTCGGGCT
>JABUQX010114976.1:0-15000 GCA_015478945.1 Trachelipus rathkii
TTATGTTTAATCTATTATATTATATTAATATAATTAATTATTAAATATAGTATATTATATATTATTATTATTTAATTAATAACTATATTCATATATATATATATATATATAGTATATATTATTATATTTATATAGATTAAGATAATATATATATATTACTATATATATATATCATAGTTTGGCTAGTACTTGAAGATTACACTTATAGGTAAATATTCAATGAGAATAAAACCATGTTTATAGTATAATTTTTTCCACTTCTGAGGTATGGTGAACTGGGGCCTATTGATTAAAGTAGCTAAGGATCTCGTGTCAGGACAAATTCTTTTCGGACTCTGCACCACAAATTGGAAATATAAACTGTTAGGAAAAGTTGGACTAAGTTTTTTATCAACTAATATAATATTATAACTGAGGAACATTTCGCGTCTTTACTTTCTAGTACCATCGTTAGTGATGTGGTCGTCAACACTTACGCGGATCTAATAATTAGCGTAGGGCCCAGGTTTCACTATCCAGCAGATGTGAATATTACTTAAGGGGGTTTTTTTGAATACCACAGATAACTATCTGCTGCATTTGAATTAGTAGCAGTTAGTCTATATCTTATTTATTTGTAAGAAAAATATTTTATTTATTTATCTAAACGTCCTTTTGAATAAAATGCGATAGTTTATTTATGTGATGATTTATAATAATGCATTAAGAATTGACTCAAGTCACTGACTATATATGGTATCCTAATACTATATTATGATATTTTATTTAAATAATTATTATTTTAATTATATTATATAATAATATATAACATAATAATTAATTTAAATTTAATAAAATGTATTATATAATTATATAATACTAAAGATATCTAAATATTAATGACACAACACCTTCTTGCTCTATTTATTAATAAAACTTAAACACCTATATATTATAATATTGGATATATATGATATGGTAATAACTCACATTTCTTATATACTACTTACTGGATCCTATACCATTAATAGATGTATAAAATCAGATAATATGTACTATATATGGATTAATAAAGTATATATCGATTAAGATATGATAGATAGTAATATATATCGATAGTAATGAGATGAGTAATAAAGAGAAGAGGGAGATAGGAGATAAGAAGAAGAGAGAGAAGAGTATGAATATAGATATGATAGTAAAGAGAGAGAGGAAGTAGAGATGAGATGAATTACAAAATATCTATTTTTTTCTAATTAATATTAGTTACGTTATTACGATGAAATATTTCATATGCATACGTCGGGTGAGCCGTTAAAGTTTCTTGATAGTTGCTATATACTGACCTTAGCCTGTATGTTAATATTAGGTGTTTTGTCGCTTTTGCACTTTGTGTCTTAACAAAACGTAAGAAATGCTACGAGTTTGCGCACAATTTCGTTTTTGTCTTAAATCTTTGCGTTCAATATAGGAGGAAACTCTGTTAACAAACGTAAGGAATTTCACCGTTACATACAATCTATAAGGTCACAGGATATCGTCTTGTGTTGTGAATTTAGCATCGCTTCCTTTACGAAAATTAGTATACAAAAATAAATGATAGGTCGTGGTAGTACTTGAACCCATGAGATTACCCGCTACGCGTCTGAATTTGAATGAATAGTTCATTTCAATAAAAATCAGTTTTAAATCTAATTTTCCAAAAGATAATCCATCACAAAGTTGATGGGGCATCAATTTGTTCTCGTAATAAATCACAACGATTATTTTTTTTTATTTTCTGGTTTATTCCGAAATCGATGGGCTCATCACAACAGCTGATTCAATTGTTTTTGCAAAGCAAAGTAAACGTTTCTGTTTTGTAAGTGAAATTCAGGCAAGATAGTAAGGCATCTAAGAGGCCAAGAGCATAGTATTTCATGATGTTAATGTAGGTTCTTAAGTGGTTTTATATAGAAGAGATTCCAATTTTCAAGTTCCTTCTCTGTAAAGCATTCTTGAAGGAATGGAGAATTTTGAAAGAGATATAGCGGTGCCTATTTGAGGGTCAAGTGATTCTCTGACAGCTAAATCTCCTGAAGTGAGATAATGGGTAAAGATTTTTTTGGAGAGGTAAATGCCCCAATTCGTGCGTTATGAGGGGCGCGCGATGCTTTATAATTAGAGGGAAATAGATTGGTATTCTACATAGTTCGATCGTTGAAAGTTCGCGGCCATCATTTCTATATGTGTAGGAACGATGTGTGACTCAAGTTGCATGGGGATGGCTCTTTAAGTCTAGAAGAAATCTGTCAATTGAGATTGTGTGTTAGATGAAAGGATGAGGATATAAGAAACGTTGGTCCATTGCGGGAAAGTGTTTTGTTTTAAGAGGGTTCTAAATCTGAATAGTGAAGAATCATGGAAGGGGTCCATGTGGGGAAGCGAGCATAAACAGGAAGAGTTTAGGACATTCATAATGCAGTAGTTTTAAGGGTGACAAGTGTTATCGAGAAACGAGTAAACAAGTTTATCAAAAAGGTTTGAGGGATAAAGGCTAAAGCTAGAAAATTATTTACGGAGAAAGGTGATTTCTTCATGAAAAAACTTCCAATCAGAAAAATAACAAAGGCTTGTGTTATGCGGGACCTTTAGACATGCAATTATGATTAAAGGAGATAGAAATAATGAAATTAGTCCCAAGTAGAAGTATCATGTGCTTGCAATAAATAGAATACAAGTCCACTAATCTTTACTTGAGACTAATTTCTTTAGTTCTATCTTAATCAGAATTGTAATAATACGAAGCGTTTTTACGATAGAATGAATTTTGGTATTTTTGCTTTTAGTTAATTTAGACCGTTTCCGTTTTTGTCATTGTAATTTGTGCTTACGCTCGATAAGAAATGCTTGCCCAGTTTTAGCACTAAATTCTTGTTTAAACGACCACGATTTCGTGCTAGGTTTACTTTTGTTTTTAAGCAATTGGAATCAGCTGTTGTGATGGAGCACGTGGTTTTGGAATAAACAGAAATAAAAAAAATAACAAATGGTTTATATTACAAGTAATTGATCAACTATTTGTGATGGAGTTTATCCATTTGGAAGAAATTAGATTTAAAGGTGATTTTATTCAGCCAACCAAGCCGCCATCTTGTTTGTTTACAAATTTCGAAGCACTGGCTTATAATTCGGCAGTAAGTGGAAATATCTACCCGATAGAATTGAAGGAAGTTACAGTGTTATTACCTTCTCTCCCCATTTTTCGGTACGTTTGATAAAACTAACGCAAACTCGAGCATTTCTTGCGTTTCGTAAGCACAAATGCAAAAACGAAACGGCTTTACATATATATATAATTAAAATATTATATATATATATATATATATATATAATATATATATATATATATATATATAATATATATATATATGATATTATATATATATATTAGGGATGTGCCGAATATTCGGTAATATTCGGTATTCGGCCTTATTCGGCCAAAAATACCGAATTATGGTATTTCGGCTTTTTGCCGAACTATGTCGGCGACATTTGAGCTTTAAAACAATAAATTTACGTCAAAATAAGGGAAAGTTATTTCAATTAAAAATTGAAATTTTAGAAACTTATTTTTCCAAAAAAAATAAAAATATAGACAAATTTTGAAGCCAATATGGCGAATATCTTTTGTCATTTGTCAGATCCTATAAGGGCCCTTGACATTTTTCAATATTGTAAAAAATTTGAATTCATTTAGTGATACGGGATAATGGACCAAACATGGTAGCTGGTATAAGGGAGAGTGGTTGTATCAATTTCATGTGTTTATTCACATGTTTGCTTTACTATGGCATTCACGATTCAATATGTATGTCAAGAAGTCTTGTTAAAGGAATTTTATTTACTTGCATGAAGCATATCCTCTCATTTTCAACATTCAGCAACGGCGCAGCTGCAAAGCTTAAAAACTTTCAGATGCAGCTGAATGTCACAGCATAAAATTAATTCAAGACGTTTCTACACGCTGGGACAGAACCTATGATATGTTTAAAGATTGTTTGAACCAAAAGTTTCCCTATCCATATACGCTGCTGAATGCAATCAGAAAATGTTGACTGATTTTCAGTGGCAAAATTATTCCATTTACTTGAGCCATTTGAACAACATCACTAAAACAAGCATTAAACGTGAAGTAACAGTCGCCAAGTGATCCCTTCCATTTTAGCAATAAATCTATTTTTAAAATAAGGGCAATTAAAAAGCAAAACTTCAAGTGGATAATTACATCGTGAAGAGCTTAGAAGATCAGTTAGAAAAAAGAACTTCTAAGTTTCTAGTGATAAATTCTTTGGTGTGTAGCTACTTTCCTTAGATTGGATGTGTAATGCTAATTTTTCAACGATGAATCAGATGAATCAGTAAAAAATAAGGTCGTTGAGGCATGGAAAGAAATGCATGAAAATTTAGCTCCTGACTCTTCTGCTGACGATGATTCACGTAGTGGGGAAAGTGAAGCTGAAGGTTCCATTTTCACATCTTTAATGGATTGTTTTAAAGAAATTGTGGCATCACAAATCGTCATACAGAAAAAGAAAGTGGAGTGAAAAAGAAAGTCCCATTCTTCCGACGATGTGATTATTGTACATAGAAGTAAAAGGCTTCGTATGATTAATCAGAATAAAATCAAATATATAAGTTTGCCTATTTTGACCAGTGAAGACAGTGATATTCCCTTCAATTGGAAAAACACTGGAATAGTTTTATGAATTGTGAAAAAACTAGCAATAAGAATACATTTAGCTTCCACCGTCATCTAAGTGCGAAAGTGAAAGAAATATTAGAAAGGAAGGAAATATATGAAGCCAAAGAAATAGGTTATCCCCTGAAAATGGAACTGCTAATGTTCTGTCATTTAACCTTAGAGCTTATTCAAATGAAAGTTTAGTTTAATATCTTTTAACTACGAAACTTTTCATTTTCATTTAATTATTTTTAAATATGTGAATGGTTTGCTATAAGGTAAGAAATAGTTATTTAATTTTGTTTTATTACTTTTTTCTGAACTGGTAAATGCATGAATTTTGTAGGCTCACATGAATTGATTATTGACTGTGCGATTCCAAAAATGTAATCTGTTTTTGCATATCACATCGCATTTTTTTTTGTGAGATATTGTGTGTAACACAGATTTGCAAAATTTTATGATTATTACCTTTTTCAGGAGGGTCTATCACAATTATTGGGATATTTATAATATATATATATATATATATAATATATATATATATATAATCTATATATATTATTATATCAATATATATATATTATATATATAATATATATATATATATATATATATATATATATATAATATATATTTATATAATATTATATATATATATATATATATATAATATATAATATTTATAGTATATATATATATATATATATTATAATTATATATAATAATATATTATATATAATATATATTATATATATTATATATATATATATAATATATATAATATATATATATATATATATATATATACATATATAATATATATATTATAATATTCGGAATATAACGGGAGAAAAACAAATCGCAATGATATGATACATGTCTTTTATAGATATATGTTAAACATATAATAACTATGAATAAAGTAATATGGGACAACAATGGATGTAATAGAAGGAATGGGTTTAGTTAATGTAAACAGTACCTGACGATGTAGGAACTTTCTCTTCGTAAGACGTATCTGACTTTTGCATAGCGTCTTGGAATATCTCTCATCAAGCTCCAACAATAGCCGGCCATCATATTGATATCCACTTGCCTGGTAAACGTCTTCCATGACTTTAGATCTTGATGGAAGCGTTCACCCTGCTTATCACTAACATCGCCTAGGTTATCCGAAAATTTCTTAGGTGAGAATGTAAGTCGTGCAACTTTATACTCATTCTACATCCATGAGAATGAAAACTGTCAAGCAGGTTCCTGTACAATGTTAGTGGTTCTCCCCAGAAAAATTCTGAGCTACATCTGAAAAAGCGATTCCACGCCTTGCCTCTAACACAGTCCCCATTGTTGTAGCAAAGGCAGCATCACGGAGAAGTGTCCGTATTTGTGGGCCATCAGATATCCCAGCTTTTTTTCTTCTCGTCACTCAGACAGGAACGTTGAGCATGTATTATAGGGAGCATTCCACCACAATGGTAGGGCCTTCACAAATTTTAGTTTCATCAAACCCACGTTTATGTGTAGGTTGAGGTAAGATGAAGTTTCTTCTCTGTACAAGTGGTTACGTAACGATGGTTCCTGTTATGGCGTCAAGGTTTCCTCGGTGGCCATTCTTCTTTTGGGTCCAGTGATGCCTTTGCCGCCGGCTGTCCAATAGCAGCAGGAGCATGCGATTATTGGTGAAACCTGCTGCTGACCGAGCAAAATGTTACCAAGTTTTGAGGTTCGACGCATTTTTTCCTTCCATGTACTGTACCTTGATATTGTAAGCCTCTTCAACTGTTTTGATTTTTTGCAATACTCCTCTATCATCCGTACCGGAGTACCCTCCTACTTGGAACCAAAAGCCATACCTGTTTGCCGTTGTGTAAGCACACACCTTTACACTGCTCTTGGAAAGTGTCAATAAACGATCGCCACTCACTTGCAATCGTAATGCTGGGAGTCCCATTAAGCGAGTAGTAGGCCTGCAACTTCACTGCAATATACAAGGTTACCATCTGACTGGAAAGAACCTCCGCAGCTCTGCTTCTCTGGTACGATAAAATGTTACTCTTGTGGCATGGTCCAGTAGTCATTTTTTCATGCAACCTCGAAGCAAACAGCTCAGGACAACTTCGGCAAAATCACTCTCATACAAGATATCGTTCACGTTCACCCTGGTGAACAATGACGGAACCATCCGTGTAATTTCAGATGGATGAATAGACATCATACCAGGTCTTGCAATCCTAATATGTAGGGACTGTCCTACAAGTTACACAGTGCTTCCCGAATATGACCGCAGTAAAACGTGCTGCTACTGTAGATAATATTCGGAAGGTTAACGTCTATCAGCCTACGTAGTTGCGCTACATGAATTTGTTCATTCCGTAGAATATGCCAAAAGATAAGGGAATCCATGATTGCAACGAAAACGGGTATGTGATACAGCAAATCCGAGGATATATATGGAATCAGCACTCCGAATTACTATATATCTGTTACAAAAGTCCATCCAAGAAATATTTCACTTTTTGTTGACCAGTGTAAGTTTTTCTTTATTTTTTCCCTAAATGGATGACCGAACTTTTGAAATAACTATTTCGCCGAATAGCGAAGTGATTATTCGGCCGAATATTCGGGTATTCGGCCGAATCTTTTAGCGAATAATTCGGTATTCGTATCGGCCTTTTCACTATTCGGCACATCCTAATATATATATATTATAATATATATATATATATATATATATATATTATATATATATATATAATATATATTTATATATATATATATATATTATTAAATATATATATAATTATATATATATATATAGTATATAATATAAATATATATATTATAATTATATTTATATATATATATATATATATATATATATATATGTAATATTAATATATATATATTATATTAATATATAATATATAATATTAATATATATATATAATATTATATATATATATATAATATATATATATACTATTGTGAATGTGTGTGGGTTTGATTGTACAAAAAGGAATAGGTATTTTTGGGGATGAGGTTTATTAGTAAGGAGGAGGTAATGGGTAGAGTGGAAGTTGAAGAATGGTAAATTGCAGGTATAGATAAATTACTGGTGAAAATTGATCAAGAGCGGAGGCGAGATGGTGTTGAGCAAATTTGGAAGCGTCCGTAATATTAAGCGTTTTATGGAGGGTAGCCCAAGGGATGGAGGAGAAGCGGTAATAGTAACCCTTGGATAAGGTAAGGGAGAAAAGGGGAACTGTAGAAATTATAGGGGAATAAGTTATTGAGTTTGGAAAGGCTAGGTATAATCCCTGGCATTACTTGGTCGGAAAGAGTGCGTCGATGTGACTGAAGGACTGGATGGTGAAGAACATAGGTTGCGTTTAGGAGTGTAGAGGATGTGTGGATCAAATCTTTACATAAAACAAATGATTGAGAAAATGAAGGGAGAAGAAGAATAAATATATTTAGGTTTTTAATGGATTTGCAACAGGCGTACTGATAAGTTAATAGGGAATGCTTTATGGGCAGGTATTAGTTGATTAATATGGTGTTGTGGAGGCTTCTGGAATGGAATCAAAGTATGTATGACGATAGTGAAGCGTGTGCTAGAATAAATGGTGTCAATGTGATTGGTTTAGGATTAAGTTAGCGGAGTGAGAAAGGGTTTTGGCTGTGTTTCCTGGTTTATTCAATGTTGTAATATGGAAGGGGTTATGAAAGAATTCGAGTGGGATGGCAGGCAATGGTGTTTAGAATGATGGAGATGGAGATGATGGTAGGGTGCCCACCTATTAATATGCGGATAATTTGTTACTGTGTGGCGACATCTGAGAGAGTTTGAGAGGATCGGTAGAGAGATTGGCAGGGTGTGTAAAAGGGGGTTTGAAAGTAAACGTAGATAAGAGTAAGGTTATGGGTTTGAGTGAAGGACAGTTCTCAGTGTGTAGTTATGTTAGATGGTGAGACGCTGGAACACAAGTGTCTGAGTTTAAAGTATTTAGGGTTGTGTTGGAATGAGAAGGGAAGGATGAATGCACTGAGTGTAGTTAAGGAAAGTGTGATGGAGGAAAGGTTGCTGGTGCAATTAACTCGTTGGTGAATGTAAAACTAAGTCTTGAGAGCGCTAAGGTCTTACATGAAGGGAAATGTTTGTTACCTTGTGTTATTGTATGGTAAGTGAGACTATGGCGTGGAATAAGAGTATAGATTCTAAAGTTAATGTGTCAGATGGACAAATCTTAGGAGCATGCTAAGGTAATGAAAAAGAATTACTGAATTGAAGGAATGAACTTATTAGAGAGTCTTTGTGGTGTGAAGAAGGGGGTAAATGAGAAGAAATAAATGAAAGTATGTTGAGATGTTTGGTCATGTGGAAAGGATAATGATATTTCGGTTGGTTTAGCGGATGTATAGTGGTGAGTGTGTGTGGACGACCGGCTGGGAGATCCGAAGATAAAGTGATCGAGTCGTGAACGATATGTTCTGAAGAGTAGAAAATTGTGAGTTTGCAGAGGCGAGAATAAAGGTGCATGATAGAGAATGGCGGGGTTTTGGTATGGGGGCATGGTGGTGGCCCACCTGGGCCAAGGGGATGAACCCCTTACATTTGACGATTTACCATAGTGAGGGCCCGTCGCGTCCCATGAAGCTCTAGGGTGGATTTTCCTGTCGGTGACGAGTTTTCACTAATTAATGGTACAGAGGGGGCGGTAAGGCTGGGCTTTCTTTTCGACATTTGTCAATCTCTCCTACTGCTTCCTTTCCGAGCCTTGTGCGCACCTTACTCCAGTCCTGGGAAGGAAGAGGTAGTAAAGAAAGATAAGAAAGAATATATATATTTATATTATATGATATATATATTCTATAATATAATATATATATATATTACTAATAATATATTATAATATATATACTTATATAATATATATTATATATATATAATCATAAACAAATGTGTGGTATGAATTTTCCATTGGAGTCGGGAGTCGGGGAATTCAGTTATTAAAATATCGACTCTTGAGTCGGGAGTCAGTTGTTTTTAATTAAAATATCGACTCTGGGAGTCGGAATCGGGAGTCTATTTATTTTTTCGACTCCCCATCCGTGATATATATATAATATATAATATATATATAATTATAATATATATAATATATATATATATATATATATATATATATATATAGTATATTAATATATTATATATATATAATATATATATATATATTTTATATATATATATAAAGAGATATATTTTTATGTGTTTGTTTTTAATATACCGTATTCTATATATAGGAATAATGTAAATGTTTCTGTATGTAGCGTGGGCGCGTACTAAGTGGACGTTTGATATAACAGTATGTAACAATGGAATGTTTATCACGTGATACCTTAGATGAATCTAATCCCATATATGGTTTATGAAGAATTTTTTCTTTCTTTTCTTTTCGTAATATATTAGATGTTCCTATTTTAACACCAAGGATATCAATTTCATCAACATCAGCTAGTTCTAGCTGAGTAGTTAGATATATATCTTTTATGTAAATCATAACGCCACCCCCTTCCTTATTATTGTTTCCATTCTTGAAAAATAATTTATTTCCATTAATTTGAAATTCCGAAACAAAATCACGATCTTTAAAATTGCTCCATGTTTCATTAATTGTAATTTGATTGTAATTTTCTATGTAAACAATAGCTTTAAATTAATTTATTTTGTTCCGGATACTTCTTGCGTTAAAAGATATCGCTTTCATTTCCCAAATATCGAACGAGGACTTGGATCATCCCGAAAAACCTGTTTCTTAACGATTGTCTCTCTCTGTATTTTCCTAACCTGTGTCCAAAAGTCGAACCAATCTTGCATCACCAACATCATTCAAATGAACCTCATCCCTCGCAAATAAATAATTTTGATCAGTAAAACTTCCCCCAAAAAAAATTAGCAAAAGAGACGTTTTCATCCTTGCAAATTTCTTCCAGTCTGGTGTTGAAGAATATTGCCTTGCTGGAAAATCTTAAGCCCATTAAATTACGAGGCAAAATTCCCAAGCACAAATCCTTTTTGTTTTTTCTTTTCATTTTTTCCAGATTAGTCTTCTAATTTGCTGATTAAGTTCGTTAATCACAGTTTCCTTTTTGTATTTCAACGTATTTCTTATTCGATTGATTTAAAAATTCCAAATATGACATCAATAGAACTAGTTCCCATTAAAACACAAACACAAAGATTTTCAAATGCAAAACACAAAGATATAGTGTCAAGGTCGTTAAGAAAACACACAAAAAGGTAAATCAGTTATAAAATAAAAGATTGTTAAAATAATAAACTAGGTGTAATAATATCATAATAAAAATAATAAAATAATAATAATAATAATAATAATAATAATAATAATAATAATAATAATAATAATATAATAATAATAATATAATAATAATGATAATAATAATAATAATAATAATAATAATCACAGCACTCTTAATCACATGATTCTAAATTGAGTAAAAAGTAATTAGAAAAATGAATTAAAATACCTTCACGCATATATATATATATTTATATATATTATATATATATATAATATATATATATTATATTATATATATATATATATATATATATATATATATATATATATAAATATATTATGTATATATATATATATAGGAAATTAATGTGAATATGTCTGTGGTATGCGTTGCGCGCGTGCAACTTGAACGTTTTGATATAACAGTATTAATTATAGAATGTTTATCACGTGATACCTTAGATGAATCTTTTTATGCCATAATGGTTAAAGAAATTCTTTTTTTTTCCCCCCCTTTTCGCAATATGTTCGAGTGCTCCTATATTAACACAAGGATTCAATTTAATCCAACAAACACTAGTTCTAGGCCAAGTTATTGATATATGTCTTTTATGTAATAAATACGCCACCTTCCTTCCTATATTGTTTTCTTATCCTTGAAAAATAATTTATATCCATTAATTTGAAATTCTGAAAAAAATCACGATCTTTAAAGTTGCTCCATGTGTTCATTAATTGTAATTATATGTAATTTTCTATGTAAACAAAAGCTTTAAATTCATTTATTTGTTGGATACTTCTGCATTAAAAAGATACTTGCTTCATTTCCCAAATATTCACACGAGGAACACTTGAACCATCCGAAAAATCTCTCTCTTAATCTCTCTCTCTCTCTCTGCATTTTCCTAACCTCTGTGTTCAAGAGTCCACCCAATCTTGCATCACCAACATCATTCAAATAAATAATTTTGATCTGCAAAACTTCACCAAAAATTAGCAAAAAAGACTTTTCATCCTTGCAAATTTCTTCCAGTCTGGTGTTGAAGAATATTGCCTTGCTGATTTAACATATAAGATCTAAATAATCATCATTACAAGGCCTAATTTCCTGCGTAGTTTTTTTTCTTTCATTTTTTTAATCTTCTATATTTGCTGATAAGTTCGTTAATCACAGTTTCCTTTTTGTATTTTAACGTATTTCTTATTCGATTGATTTAAAAATTCCAAATATGACATCAATAGAACTAATTCCCTTTAAAACACAAACACAAAGATTTTCAAATGCAAAACACAAAGATATAGTGTCAAGGTCGTTAAGAAAACACACAAAAGTTAAAATAGTTATCAAAATAAAGATTTTAAAATAATAATAATAATAATAATAATAATAATAATAATAATAATAATAATAATAATAATAATAATAATAATAATAATAATAATATTTTGAAATGTCCATAATACCTTTATTTCTTCATCGGTAAATTTTTTGAGTTTCACCAAAGGAAACTTTGACATCAAAAGATTTCCAAAGAATTCTTCTTCTTCTGATTCAAAATGTACCTCTGAGTCTGGACCCTTTTCAGCTATTTTCTTTGATAATGAACAAACATTTTCTAGAGTCATAAACATCTGTAAGAGAAACTGTCTTAATAATAATAATAATAATAATAATAATAATAATAATAATAATAATAATAATAATAATAATAATAATAATAATAATAATAATAACTGAGTCAGTAAGGGAGTGTCTGAATGAAAGGAATGTGAGTTTGGCAGAGGAGAGAAGAAAGGTGCATAATAGGAGTGAATGGCGGGTTTTTGTGAGGGGTCATGGTTGTGGGTCTGGCCCACTGGATGAACCCTTACACTGACGAGATACCACAGTGGGGGTCTGTCACCGAGTTGTGAAACCCTAGGATGGGTTTTTGGCTGCGACGGCTCGCACTTAAGGGAATGAGGGAATGGTATGGAGGGAGCTTTCCTTTTGACTTACGTAATGTTCTTCTACTTAATTATTCTGTTTCAGGTGTATGATTAATAATAATAATAATAATAATAATAATAATAATAATAATAATAATAATAGAGAAAAGTAATGTTCCCTGCGCTCTTGTTCATCTGATTCTAACTTGAGTAAAAAGTAATAAGAGAAATGAATTAAAATACCTTCACGTATTGAGGGCTTGACTTCTTCCCAATCATTTCAGGTTTTATGACGTCATTGTTGACTTGTTCTTCGTCTAACTTGGATTCCTTCTTTATTTCTCTCAACTCTGACTTTATAGATACAGTTTCATCTAATTCTTCAATTTTAATGCTAAATGGAGAAGCAAAGTTTGTTCCACTGTCAGGAAAGATCTGAAAATGACCAAAGGGTTTATATAAGTTTGCTGGGATAGGATTCAACTAAAATAAGTGATACACCATAGAGAGAGATGTGGGTTGAAATCTTCTGCCTGATGAACTTCTTATCTAATGGAGAATTTTCTGTTAATATTCACTTATTAGATTTCAGAAATTCTGTAAATTTACATTTGTATCTTTAATATTTTTTTTATGTAACTTTTAGTAGTATAATAAAAGTAAAATAATAACAATTTTTTCTTTAGGACATTACAGGTAAATTTAAAAAAAAGTTATAAATATGTTGAAATTACGCTATAATAAAATACATTAGTAAACACAGTTTGAAAATATTATATTAATATAAGAATTTAGTTAAGGCAGTTGAATAGAATCAGTGTTTGAATGGCATTTACATATTGTATGTTATAAGATCTGTTTTAACAGTTAATTTACAATTAACATTTCAGACAAACAATTTCTGTAAATTTTAAATATACTATGGCTGAAGAGATAGGAACTGAAAAGGCGATTTGCAAAGGCTTGCAAAATGACAATCTCTAGCCTAGTTGAAGTCAGATATTATGTGCATCACTATTACATAATCAAGTAAATGTGTGTTAAAGATCAATTAAGGGAACCAATCTAGTTTGAAGACTAAAAATAGATTTCAAAAAAGCCAACTCTAAAGCAGAAAAAAAGATGGAGCTCAGTTAGGAGTGAGTCTGGACTGGATTGCAAATGCCACTAAAAAAAAAAATTTAACAAGAAAAAGAGAAAGGGAAATCAAACCAGAATGATCAGAAGGAAGCCACATTGAGGGAGTGAAATGTAGGAAATACGTAATGATTGGAGTCTTACTTTTATCACAGGTCTTGCAGGGAGGATTACTAAACGAAGTATTCAAAAATATTATTCAGTTTGAGATCAGTTTTAAACTCCTTAATTAGTATAATGTCTCATTTTTATCTGCTTCATAAAACAAACAAAAGAAATTAATTGCGCTATTATTATTATAATATTTGTGCTTGAGTGGAGAGGAGTTGTGATTCTGATGAGTGACTTGTGGCACAGAGCTATGGTGGATTTTGTCTGTGTGAGTATTACAATACTAATGGTTAAATTTAATTTTGAGAAAAAGGTTAAGGTACAGTATGGTTGCAGCATATGGTCCATCTGAGGGTGATCTTGAAGAGAGTGAAACTTTCTGAGACAATCTGAATGAACGATGTTTTGGACAGGGTGAGTGGGGGGGCTTCAGAATAATTGTGCTGGGACTTAAAGGGTTGGAAAGGTGATTGAAAGAGGAATGGTAACCAGTGCCTTTGGGATTGCAGGAGAAAATGAGAATGGGAGAAAGGTGATTGAATTCTGTAAGAAGAGAGGTATGTGTGAAAGCAATACATTTTTTTTAACAAAATTATCCATAAGTATACAAGACTTGGTGGAGATGGTATCGAAGTGATAAGTATGATTGATTTTGTATTGGTGAAGATGGACATTGAAGTATATGATGGATGTTAAATCAGTGAGGGGTTGGGGATGAGAATATCAGATCATTATGATGTTTTATGTAAAATTAAGTAAGTGGAGGGCCATGGATGGAGGAAGGAAGTGGGGAGA
>JABUQX010114977.1:0-17500 GCA_015478945.1 Trachelipus rathkii
TATATATTAATATACAGATATATATGTATATATAATAATAAAAATATAATATTAATAATAATGGTAATGTAATATTAATAAATACTACACATAATAGTTACATAGTTGTATAATAAAGAATATTACATAGTTAATATACATTATATTGTATATATATATATAAGTAAAGGTTATTACATATATACATATGCTACATACAAAAAGTATATGTGGTTGTATAGTATATAGTATATACATATATTATATATATACATACATAAATAAATGATGATATTATTCCCCTCTTTAGTATGTTCATTTTTTACTATTAGTTATACAGACAGTACAAAAGTAGTTATATATATATATATATATATATATATATATATATATATATATATATATATATATATATATTTATATATATGAATTTATGCAGATATTCGTCTATTTTTTGTAAGGAGTTACTACTCACCTTCACTCGTGCCTGAACACAAAAATAAATTTCCCCCCCGCCTCCCAAATAAATAATAGGGCACACATATCATTACACATATTCTGAAACATTGATGGCCAAACACAAATATACAACAAACTCTAAATATAATAAAGAGGGTAAAGAATGAGAAATTCAATACCCCTTAATCGTGAGATATTAAAAGAGAGGGGGAGGAAGAAAGCCATTGACACTTATCAAGTCTCTTTTGCTTCGTAGGTTACTTCCTGATTTCCATTTTTGCTTTTCATTTACATTTATTTTTTAGCTGGCGTCTGAAGAAGACACGAGGTGCCGAAACGTAACGCCTTCCCACCCACCTCTCTTTTAATATCTCACGATTAAAGTGTTAATTTTTCTCATTTTTCTTTATTACACTTTTAGTTATTCTATATTTTTTTTTACTTTTATATATATATATATATATATATATATATATATATATATATATATATATATATATATATATATATATATATATATATATATATATATATATATATATATATATATATATATATATATATATATATTTATATATATATATATATATATATATATATATATATATATATATATATTATATATAAATATATATATATATATATATATATATATATTTTGCTTTTATGGTATGTAATGACATTCCAGTGCCTAATGGTTCGCCTTTCTGTTTTGCGTTCATATCCACACTCTCCTCCAGACATCTTACAGACACCACCTTTATCCACATATCATATGCACATTACTCTATATCCACAACTCCTCTTTTGTGACAACATCTACAGACATCCTTAACCCGATATCCCTATGTGTGGAGAGAAAATTGCCCACATCTTATGTCCTGCGTGTCGTAGAAGGACTAAGGGACGGTGGTTGTTAGGTTGGCTGCCCACTACCTCTCACTTATCTTTGCCAGGAATGCTAATACATCCCTCGGAGAAGGTCGTGATCGCTGTAAGCTTTCTATCTTTCGGCGAAAATGTAAGAATTGTATGGGTATATGGAATGTCAGAGGGAATCAATGTTTAGAGAAGAGGAAATAGGTGATGGATACAGAAAGGGCAATCGATTTGCTCACAGTGACTGAAACAAAGATGAAAGGAAGTGGTGAAAATGAGTGGTGTGGTGTGAAATGTTTGTGTTGTGTGAAAAGGAATGAGAGGGGGATAGAAGGATTTGCAATTTTGATGAGTGACTTGGGTGGCAGAAAGTTTTCATGGTAGATTTTGTATGTGTGAGAACTAGACTCTCAAAGGTTAAATTTAAGCTTCTGAAGGTAAAAATGTGTGGTTGCGACATGGTCAACTAGGTAATGCTGAAGAGAGTGATTTTCAAATAATCTGAATGATTTTTGATGGGTGAGTAGAGATTCAGTTCATTTGCTACATATCTGCCCACCCAAGGATTTTCTTTGCAGCTGTCAGGCACCACTCACTGGCAGATCCCTTATCGTGAGGGGTATTTAATTTCAAAAGTTCAATTCCTTTAGCAAATTACGCATATATATTGTACTTCCAGGTTTTAAATTGAGGAGATTAAATTCAGCAGGGAAATACAGAAGATGGAAGAGAATCCACAGAACAGAGGTGGTGAGAAAGAAGGAAGCACCATTGTATGATCTAGCCTGGAGTTAAAAATGTCAGCACAAAACTCGTGGGTAAGATTACCACCACTGTGCTACGAGGGCGTCGTAAAGGCGGTGGTACGCGAGTGATGCCCCCTTGAGCACCTGCCGTTGCGTACCGTAGAGAAATAAAGCACTAATATCGCGCAGCAAAGATAGAGGGTCAAGAACTGAAAAGTACAGAGGTGTTTATAGTTTTTGGCCTTGACCGACAGTCGACTTGTCCAAACCCGTGAAACCAGAGCTCCTAATTCTTTATATGACAGCAGTACTCCACATGGGCGGATGAGACCCTTGTATAGCTGAGTAACTGAGAAGAAAAAAAGTCTCGTAGTCTAAACAGAACTTCCAGCTTCTCCAATATTTAAGGAGCTTGCTAATTTCTGATCTCTTTCCTTCATACCTGTTTATAAAATCAGACGAACTTTCTTGAGAAATATTTTAGACCACCCACCCTCTACTGATAGTCCCTAAATGCAAAATGACCGAAGATCTCCACACAGGCCTGGTTTACTGACACCTTCATTAGAACCCCAGACCATTAATATTAATGAGACACCTCCATATGCCACCCTTTATTTTCATTCCCACTAATAACTTCAAAATTAGTAACTTTTTCAGGTCCAAAGATTTAATCCCTAAAGAGTTGCACTCCTCGATAGTCTACTTGTATAAGTGTGCTGGTGCCCTATAAATGCCAGACAAGTTTATAACTTTTGCATCAGGATTGCCAAACATATTTTTCTTCCACACCAATCTTCCCTGTCTTCGCCTGAATTTCCTTTCTCATCTATACATAGCCACAGCCAAGAAAGACCATCCTATCACTACCAATAACTGCTGATCCTACCTCCGTCACGGATTCTCGAGACAAGAAAATCTTGGAGGGTTCTACATCATGAAATTGAAGCTCGAACTCAACTCTGATTTATCTTCAATCAAACTTAATTTATTTTAATTCTAATACCAATATATATGTTTTATAATTTTCATTTTATTATAGTTATAATACTGATTTTTAAGTATAAGGTCCCAAAACAATCAACCATTCTTATGTATACTCTTAGCATAAATAGTGTCTGATTTTGCACTTGTTCGTTCATTCCCTTAGCTTTGGATCCTACCATGTGGGCGTTAGTGAAACGATAAGCTAAGGATACTAGATTTAATTATTTTGTAATTTTATATTTTATAATTTTTATATTTTATAATTTTATATATTTTATGTAATTGCAGATATTATAGACATTGTTTATTTACAATTTATTATTTACTTATAGCTGATGATGCGCTTAGCTATAGCGCGAAACGTCCTTAATATACTATGGCACTCTCCTTGGTGTTTGTCTTCCTTTATATATATATATATATATATATATATATATATATATATATATATAGGTATATATATATATATATATATATATATATATATATATATATATATAGCATAAGTCGAAGTGAAATGATATATAAACCCGGCCTGTTGAGATGCTCTTCAGTAGATAGAGTCAGATAAAATTAACAATAAGATAAATTTCAAGAAAATGTTGCCTTGAATTTCGATCACAAATTTTTGCTAAACGAAGAGTCAGAGGCAATTGTGGAAAAGGCTGTGACTACCAATTTGCCTACCACCTGGTTTATACGAAGAGAGATCTCAACAGAAGGGACTTTTTATTTCATTACTTTTATTGAATATCTCTATTTATGTTGAAATAAAACATCATTTCAAATGTGGATTTCTAAATAACCATCCTCTTATATAGGGTTGTCATAAAAGAAGCCACCAACCACGATCTTCTATATATATATATATATACATATACATATGTTATATATATATATATATAGAGGTATATATATATATATATATATGAGTAGTATGTAAATCACAATAGCACACCCTGTACTCCCTTCACGCAAACATGCTGGTGTAGACGCTTCGCTCCCCGTTTTACATACTACTTGTAAAGGTTTGTTTACGAGAATGGAATTGAAAATTGACTTATAATAAAAATTTCTTAAACAAATATGGAAATATTGTGTTCATTACACAAACACGAAACTAACGAAAATTGTAAATCGTGCAATTTTTTAAAAAATATTGAAATAAATAATAATAATTTAAGTATTATTATGAAGCTTCCTCATCTGCAAAAGATGATAATAATAAACCATTAAAATATTCATCAAGAATATATTTAGAGAAAGTTATTGATAAATATTACAAAAACAATAAAGATATAAAAAATAATTATGATAAATTATTAAATCTCAACGATGAATTAGAAGAGACATTTCAACAGGAGATAAAGAATTTCAAAAGAAAAAATTCATTTAATGTTCATTTTAAAATTTATAAATTACTACAATTATGTGGTGTCAAATGTAATATATCTGATTTTCAGAAAGTTTCTAACAAAAGAGAAATTACATTAAATGAATACAATGAAATGTGGAAGAAAATATGTGAGATTAACAAATGGGATTTAATCAAGTAAAAAGGATATGAGCATTATATATAAAAAATTAAATATAATTTTTTCCTTTTATTTTTGATTCATTAAATATTTTACTAAGGATATGTAACCGATCAAGGTTTTTAAATGATTTTAAAATTTTTAATATTTATATGACAAACTTTACAGTAATTCATATTTTTTATTTTTCCATCATCTGAATCATCATCATCATCTGAATCATCATTTTCAAATATTAGTCTTTTAATCCGTTCATCAGCTAGCTTTATTATTCCTTTTTGAATATCTATATATTTATTAATTTTTCCAAAAAGATCTTTTAATTCTTCGATATCATTACTTGTAAAGGTTTCTAGTTCTAAGAGTTCTTTTATTCTTTCGGTATATACTTCATTAATTTTTGAGATATAATTTTGAAAAGTGTTCATTTATTATAGAGAAAAAAAGTTTATGAAAAATTAATTTGATGATAATCTCCACCAATATATTGCATTTTAATATCGCTTTCATTAAAAAATTTAATTTGCTCATCATTCAATAGATTCACATATCTTCTTGGAAGAAATACATTAGTATTCTCATCTTCTCCTATACGTAGAATTGCAAACATTGCGAGACCATATTTTGTATTTATTTTTCTAAGTTCAATAATGTTATAAATCACATCTTTATTTAAATCAGATAGTTTTGTAGTGTGCACGTAACCAGTTGAATAGTTCAAAATTTTTAATAGCTCTGATTTGTTTTCCATCTATTTATTATAGAGAAAAAAAAGTTTTCCTTTTTTTTATGTTTTTTAAAGGGGGTGAAACGCCCCCTTTTGCGATTGTTTCATTTAAAAAATAAAATATAATTTTATTGTAGTGTTCACGTAACCAGTTGAATAGTTCAAAATTTTTAATAGCTCTGATTTGTTAACACTCATTTATTATAGAGAAAAAAAAGTTTTCTATTTTTAATTTTATAGTTTATATTCATTCTTCAATATTCTTCAACATCATATCCATCATAATTTTATTAATCATCTCCTCATCTCCATTTTTCTTTAGCAAATTTTCTCTTTCCCTTTTCCATATTTCTTTCTCCATCTCTCCCATAGGCACCCCTCTATATTTTTCTATCTTTTCAAATATATCATCCATCGTAATTTTCTTATTCTCAATAGATTCATCTCCTAATATATCTTTTTCGGAAAGGTCATTTGGATTTCCTAAATCGTATTTTAGAAACATTTGAATAGTGTGCATAGATTTTTCATTGGTTGTATCACTTGCAGCTTGAAAATTTATGATATCTCCTTCGTTAAGGTGAATGCTTTTTATTCTATTAATTCTAAAATCTGTATCACTATTTTTATATATATCTAAATCTTTAAATTCATCTCCATTGATAAATAACTTCACTAAAATATATCGATCTTCATCTAGAGATGCCAATGTAATTGTATCTATAAATCCTTCATATGGCATAACATAACCAGTTTTCTTCGAAGATGGTCCTTTCATTCCTAATACGAACGGAAACTTCCCTGATTCTAATTTTGAATTTGTTTGAAAAATTATTGTTTCGTAAGCACATGTTTCTTTTTTAAAATTATTTATATTTTCACTAAGAGTTGAAATCTGTTTATTAATCGTTTTTAAGACGTTTTCAAAACCATCTTTTAACAGAACGTTATTATGCATATCAAAGAGTTGAGATTTTATTTCTTCAACAAATTTTTTAATATGATCACCTTCAGATTGTAATTCAGTTATTGATTTATTCATATTTCCTGTCTGTTTCAACATTTTATCAACCTTACTTCTTGTTTCTTTCACTAAATTATCTGTATAAATTTTTGTAGTAACGTCGTTTTCTTCTCGAGGATTAGCCGCATTTGCAAGCCTTTTATTTTCGATATCAAAATTACCTTCCTCATCTAAATATTTAAATCCAATTCCTGACAGTCCTGGAGGTCCTGGAGGACCTCGAGGACCTCGCGGTCCTGGTGGTCCGCTTCTTGTTAGAGGTCCTTCACCAAAGTTATTAACACTCATTTATTTTAGAGAAAAAAAGTTCTTGTAGAATTGAGTGAAAATTTAATTTCAATACGGTTACTCCGAAAAGAACGAATAAACACAAATGACCGCAAATAACTTCATTCAGTTTTTGTATTTGATACGTTGAATAGACAATATCGCATTGAATATAATTTTCAAATTCAGTCGGAGGTTGAACACCGAATGAATCGAAATAATAGCATAAGTTATTACAATTCTTAAACCAACATGTCCAATGAGTTCCTGAACCTTTAATTGAATCCAAATTTAATATTCCACATTCCTTTTTATTAGATTTTTTTGGAAGAGCATCTCTCATATAAATTCCTTCAAAGTTTGGAATTTTAAGTTGATTAATATATTTCATAAGATCGTATTGACTCAACGCTTTCATCGGAATATTCAACTTTTGTATGGTTTTAAAAATAAACCCTCGCCAGTTTTTCGACGAGGGTAAGGTTTTAAAAAAAGACCTTTTCCATTTGTTTTCTTTTTTTCCATTTGAAGGTTATGCCTTCTAGTTTCTTCTAATTGCTTTTGAGCTGTCTTTTTATCATTTACATGTTTTGCTATTGCTAGCTAGCTCCACA
Source organism: Trachelipus rathkii (assembly GCA_015478945.1). NCBI lineage: Eukaryota > Metazoa > Arthropoda > Malacostraca > Isopoda > Trachelipodidae > Trachelipus > Trachelipus rathkii. The sequence goes on from JABUQX010114977.1 coordinate 7,218, forward strand.
GCAAGAGAAACCATTGGCAGTGGCAGCTGCTATAATGTTGGAAGTGTTATTAAAAATCCTCCATGTTTTGCTAAGGCTGTTATTTGTGATATGCTTAATTTTAAATTAAATGGTATACCTTTTAAAAATTTAGCTTTTTGAGTTAGAGTTAAGAGAAGAGATATGTTTCCTTTATCCTTTGGATTGATTCTAAATGATATAGAAGATTTTTTATTTACTGCGTTGTTTAACTTCTTTACCTGATTCGGTGTAAGATATACTTTCATTTTAATTTCAAAATTTAATTTAAGAAGAAAAAAAGTTATTATATATAAAATTTTATATATAATTTTTTTCCTTTTTTTAATTATCGTAAATTTTAAAGGGGTTGGGATGCGCTGCATATCCCACCTTCGTATAATTATTATAATTTTTTATATATTTTAATCGTAAATGTTTTTCGACGCCATGCCTCGAGGCATGGCGTCGAAATCTATATATATAATTTTTTTATTATTTTAAATATTTTTAATCAAAAGGGGGTGGTGTTTCACCATCCCCTTTAGTACTTTTTATTATTTCTATATTTTATTAGAAGTAAATTGAGTTTTTACTCTTCCACATTCTGAGCATGTACCTCTAAGCATACTACTTTTATTTGTCATAACCTTTTGAACATTTTCAGTATTTGTTATTTTTCTACAATGAATACAATAATACCTCATTTATTTAAGAGAAAAAAATTAAAAAGCGATATTCATTTTATTTCCATCAGATTGTAGTTTCACAAGTCGATCTGATAATACTAGTGCATAAGCCTTTGTAGGTTTTGATATATTTTTCTTAAAAGTTGCTCTTATTTTAATATCTGTAACTGAATTTTTTATTTTTTCAGATTGTCTACTTACATCAAATACTAGCAATGGATACAAATTTTGATATTCTATCAAACTAATAGAACAATTTTCTTTATTAAGTATATGATTAGAATAATCTGATAGCATTTTATAAGCGGTTGTATAATAATTCTCATTAAAATCAAGTCGAAGATCCATTTCTGGATATCTTTCGCTATTTAACTGAACAAAAGCGTTAGTTATATTACAATGATTAAATATACCTCTATTCATAATTTGATTATCACCATTTGTTTCTTGAAAAGCTAAAATTATAAATCGAGGTTTCTCAGATCCGGCTGTAACATTTAATCTCCATCGAATTGTTGTTGTCCTTGATTTACTTCTATAGATTCACACTGTCTATTCAAAAAATTAATATTTAATGTAACTTTATTTTGAATATCTTTATACAGTTTAATTGAATATTCATCTGTAAGTGTTACGTGTGGGATTCTCCATACTATTCTCGATAAAATAATTTTACCATCAGGAACTTTATAAGTACTATTTCATTCGTTTTTTATCTGACAATTTTAATATAACATCATTATCATCTTCTTTTCTTCTTAATGTAAGCTGATGTTTTATGCCATAAATTACTTTATCATAATTTTCGCAAAATCCAAATATATGACTTAACGGAATAGCTACACTAAAATTCCCCGATGAGTTCTTAAATAAGTATTTGTGTCTCTCCATATATCCAGAATTATTAATTTTTGGACATACTTTATCACATTTATCAGGTGACCACATAAAATTCATACCTTCTAAATAATTGAGAGGATATGTTAAAATTCCTTTCATAGTTGATGCTTGTCCAGGATTTGGATATTCTTCCATACTTTTATTTCCAAGTTGATATTCAACTCTTGAAAATAAATACATGATTCCGTTATTTATTAAATTTATATATAATTCTTTTCCTGATCCAGTTCCAGTTCCAGGTTGATCTTTTTCAAATGTTGATCCATCTTCTTTTTTTAAAGATCCCTCGATATAAATATAGCTTCTAGAAGGTAGTAAAAATTCATCCTGATTTTGAACTGATATTCTTATATCACTAGGTGTATTTAAATCAACTCCTGTATAAGGTTCATATTCTTGATATTCAAATCTTTTAATTGAATCATCTATTTCTGATGATTCCTTCCAATTTAAATTATACTCCATTTATTATAGAGAAAAAAAGTTTATGTTGATTTTAAATGTAATCGAAGAGTTATTTCTTCTCCTCGAAGATTTAACGTTTATGATATTGATCAGTAAGCCAAATATGAATTAAATTAACAGTTGGAATTGTTATCGGTAGATATACTACTGTATTAGGTCTCTCATTTATTTTATAACCGGGAGGAACATCGGGAAAGAAACTATACAAAATTGGTTTTTGATGTCCATTAAGATAAGAACCTTCTATAATATCACAATTAACTAAGATAGAATTTACTGGTGAAATATTAACAATGTTTTCACTTTCATGTTTTCCAATGCCTTTAATAGCATCCCTACTAAATCCTAAAAGATTTTTAAATGACTTTTCATTGAAATATATAATAAAATTAGCCTTCCTAACATGAATAATACATTTCATAGTTATGTGGTTTGCTTCAATACTGGAATGCTTTGCTGAAATGCTTATTTTTACAAGATGTTCTTGAAATGTAATTTAATTAATATGTTTTGATTTCATAAGCTCCTGTTGGAAATAATATTTCAAAAACTTTACCGTTATATTCATATGCAAATTTATTATTTGATTCATCAATATTTGGTACTGAATTATACGTATTTATATTTAATAACGCTATTTCATGTGCTTTACCCTTTTCTAATTTTAAAGAAGGGTAAAAATTATATTTGAAATCAGATGTATTACTAGATAACACAATGCTCATTTATTATAGAGAAAAAAGTTATTTAAAGATTTTATTATATCTGTATCAAATATACCTAATCTTAACAGTTCATCATTAATAGCTTGTAACTCATTAATTACATTAGTATTACCCGATTGAATTTCTGAAAATAATATTCTATGTTTATTAACAAGCTCATTAGGATCTGAAGGTAAAAATTTAAATCCCGTACCTGATATTTCAGGTACGTCTCCTACACTAGTTCTTCGAGGAGTATCTCCAACACTGCTTCTTCTTGGTGTTCTTACTTTCTGACGTAATTCTGATTTTAATTCATCAAGCAATTTATATTCATCATATATTGGTTTAATAAACATCTTATATTTATCACCCTTATTCGATTTAGCAGTACTTCCATCGTATCTAAAAAACGCTTTAGTTTGAATCATTATTTTCTTATAATTATTATAGTCATTTACGGAAACTTCTCCAGGATTTTTCAAGGTTAGAAGTTTCCATAGACCTTCAGTACCGATGTATTGGGTTTTATCAATAATTAAATTATTACCATCAATTTTAACTGTTGTGTTTCCTAATTTAAAATTATCACCTCCTTCTGTCATTTTAATACCGAATGCGTTGTCATATTTATTAGGATAATAAATTACTTGCAAATATTTTCTTGCTATTTTTCCTAACTTTGTAAAATTATATTTAGGAGAGCTAGGTGATGCTGATACTTCTTCAATAGCTAAAGGAACTTGACGTGAAGTAAGAGCTGGTAGTGTTGGTTGAGTTTGAAGTATTTCTTTTTGATGTGTAGTTATATCCTTAATCGGTTCAAATAATGGTTGTAGTAGTTTAATATTTTCTTGATGGATATCTTGTTCACCTAATTTTTCGTTTAAAAATCTTTTCTGAAGTTTCTTTCTAATATTTACCAAATCAGATTTTTCTTTAATATTAACGTATGCCATTTATTATAGAGAAAAAAAACATCAAACATCAAACAATTAAACATCAAACATCAAACAGTTAAACATCAAACATCAAACAGTTAAACAGTTAAACATCTAACCGTTTCACGTTCTATATTTCCGTTAAGTCTTTTTCATTTATCCAAGATGTTGTATTGTATCCTTTCCATTTAACTAATATTTTCTCTTTATTTCTTTTTAATATTTTTTCAACCTCGTATAATTCACTTTCATATTTCACCATTTCTTGTTCATAAAAACTTCCAATAATCTCTTCATCACTCATATCTCTTATTTTATAAGTTATAGGATTTGTTTCCAATACTTCAGATATAATAAATATTTCTTCTGTAAAGTTTGGAAGATAACCTTTTCTAAAATCTTTATATTTTCTGCTGATTCCTTACTCTATCACCAAGGTTAAATTTTGGTTTCCTAAGTTTTGACTTAGTAGGAGGAAATAAATTTTCCATACACAACTTTTACCTATTCTTCTCAAGAGATCTTGTTCAGGGAAAAAAAAAAAGTTTCCATTTTTTTTTTTAAATTTTAACTTTCCCTTTATGAGAACTTGTATTATAATTTTTTACTAAATCAGGGAGAATATCAATCCATTTCTTTGTTTTGTTTTCTGTAAAATATTTCCACATTTTAGATTTTAAAGTTCTGTTAAATCTTTCTACTACTTGAGCTTTCGTTTCATTCTCTGTAGCGAACCAATGTATTCTATGTTTTCTAAATAGCTCTTGAGTTGGTTTATTTATGAATTCGAGTCCTTTATCCGTATGTATTTTTCTAGGAATTCTTTTCTTAAATATATTTTGAAACGCCTCTGCGATATCATTTCCAGTTTTCTTTTTAATAGGAGTAGCCCAAGCGTATTTACTGAATATATCTATAACTGTTAATACGTAATTTATATTTTTATTCTGAGATTTATATTTTTGCATGTCTACTAAATCAGCTTGCCATTGATCATCACAACACTAGAGACCATCACTCTTCTCGTTGAAAATTTATGTTTTATCGGTTTATGCAATGTGTAAACGTTTTGATGATCTAGCCAGTCCTTAACTATCTTAGAAGATAACCCGCTTTTTCGTACTAAATCATTGATTCCTGAGTATCCAGTTTTAGGATTATAATATAATTCCCTCAATTTTTCAGAGCCCGATTTCGCGAGCTCTTTACCCCGTTTTTTGATGGTAAACCCATTCCGAATCTTGATTTCATTCCCATAACTCCTGTGACTAATCTCGCGTCTTTTCTAACGTACTCTGGTTCATTAGGATCTAACGCAATATTTCACTCGCTTGTTTTGCTAATAAATCATCTGCCGCATTTCTCTCTTTCGTATTTTTATGTTTTAAATAATTTATATCATGTTGTTTACAGGCCTTATCTAAACTGTTAACACCATTATATCCTTCTTTTAATCTTTTGTGTACTTTCGTACCTGGACCACAATATGAATATTTTCCTGTATTCCTAAACGACCCGTTTTCAATATTTTCCGATGGAACATTATTAGGTAAATTTAAATGCATTTCTGGTAAAGGAAGTTTCTTCAACGCTGAATTTAACAATCCTGAACCAGTTTTCGTCTTTAAAAATAATTTCAATTCATTAATATATTTTTGATTTTCAAGGGTTAAGGTTATTGAATTTTTCTCAATGAAATTTTCTTTATGTACTTTTCGAGTTTGTATTGTAAATATAACATTTATTTTAAGACGGAAAAAGAACTTTTTCGGTACATATATGAGAGTCAGAAATTGCTTGATATCTCCTTCTCCTGTGGTAATTTTTATTTATAACAATGTAATCAAATGGTTCCTTCCAAACAGTTTCACAATAATTACGAAATTCTTGCCCCGTCATATCTTTTGAAATGGAATCATTAAAAAATATTAGGTAAATCTTTTATAGGCAATGAGAACAATCTAAACACATTAGCATTGGATCGTATTGTTTGACGAGGAAGTTTAAAATAGTTTTGACTAATATAAATAGAGCTTGTATTATTATGTCTTCCTCTCGTATAATAATCTTCAGCTTTACTTTGATTTGAATCATTCATTATATCATCAAATACAAATAAATTTTTCTTCTTGTTGTTAACATCCTTCGGGTCTAGAATTTCGGAAGAATCTTCATAATATTCTACGTTCATCCATTTTTGATTTTTTATTTCTTTCACGTTGTTTGTCAAATTTGTTATTTTTAGCAGGTTTATTTAATTTAGAATCTAGGTCATGGACCTTCGATCCTTTATTATCAGTTTTATCTGTGGCTAAATCTAAGTCTTCAAGACTTTCCAAAAACAAATAAATTATTATAATCTAACCACGTATCCATAAGCAACATTCTTAGTAGTAAATTCGTTTTACCGCATCCAGACTCACCAATAATTAGAGCTCTACAGTTAGGAGATGGTAATAAGAAATGATGTTCTTGATTATTTCTGCTATTCTCATCTTTCCACTGGATAGAAATGTTTTCCATCTATTTATTATAGAGAAAAAATAATAACAAACTATATTTAGTATTTTTAGGTTTTTCAAAGGGGGTAGCGAAACGCTACCCCCTTTGTAATGTTATAAAAAATTATATTTCGTTTGTAATTTATTCAAAGGGGGTGGCGTTTCACCACCCCCTTTGAAATGTTATAAAAAATAAAATAGAAATATAAAAAATTAAAAAAATTTTTTTTTATATATAAAACATAAGATGTCTTTAATAAAAATTAATAATATAACGATGGTTTATTGTATATGTTTAAAATAAATAATAATAATATATTATTATTATTTATTTTAGAGCGCATCCTTAAGGATGCGCTCTATGGTTTAGAGGAAAAGAAAAAGACATGTTGAAAATGAAGATAAAATAGAGTATAATAAGTTAAATTTGGATGGGGGGGCGAAACACGGGGCCGTCCAATATGATAGAACTTTACAAAATCAGACCATTTATATAAACGAATCTGGTTTATATTAAAAAAATATAAAAATTTAAAAAAAATTTTTTATATATAAAACATAAGATGTCTTTAATAAAAATTAATAATATAATAGATATAGAGAATAATATATTTAAATTCAACGATAAAAATATAACTATAACATACGATGAATATAACAACGTATGGTTTAAAGGTAAAGACGTATGCGATATCTTAGAATATAAAAAATCCGAAGATGCTATAAAAAGACACGTAGAAAATGAAGATAAAATGGAATATAATAAGTTAAATTCCTCAAGGTCCCCGTGTTTCACGGGGACCTTGAAAAAAACTTTCAAACAAATACAATTTATATAAACGAATCTGGTTTATATTGTTTAGTATTTTCATTAAAACTTCCTCAAGGTCCCCGTGTTTCACGGGGACCTTGAAATATTCTTAAACCTAACTTAAAACTACTTACAACTAACATGCAATATTTTTTTTTATAATCTGTTTGCGTGGTGTCAACTAACTTATTCTATAATGTCCTAAGCTAATGTGTTATATTGTTTTTCTAATAATATCCGTTTATCATCATTTCTCGATAATGCTATTTTATTGACTTGTGTAGTATAATCACTTGCCTGTGTTTTTTTTAACTTCGTACATTAAATTTGTTTCCTATATAGAGTTTCTTCCATAAATAATACTTTTTTATAGTCATCAATGTTAATCGTTTGATTGATAACGCTTTTCTTTACTCCCTTAGCTTTTTTAATTTCTTTATTTTCTAATGTTTTATAAGCATATAATTTTGCTCTTAGTCCTACAAATTCTGTTATCAGTTTTCCAGCTGTTTCATCTTTCATTTTACCCAATACCTTTTTATTTTTTTCTGAATATAATTTATGCTCTTTTGGATAATCAGATGTATCGAACAGTTTTATATTCCTTTTCATATCTTTATATATATCATTCGTTTGTATATAATAGCATAATGAATCTGTATCTGTAAATAATAATTTTGCTTTTTCATTATATTTATTTTTTATATGATTATAATGAAAGTCATACATTAAAGTTTTACTTAATTCTAAAATAGACATTCCTACATAAATAGGTTTATCAAATCTCAGTTTGGTTTTTTTCATATGACAAGTGCTTTAATTTTCAATGAGAAATTTTTCAACGTGATTCAAACATTTGGTTTAAATTTACTAATTTTTGAGCTTGCTCTTCATTTTAACTAGTCGTACTCAACTCGATTTCTTATGTTTTCCATCGTTTTACCAAACACGGAGTTGTTCATTAATTTATAGAAATCTTTCTCAAATTCATTCTTCGCTTCCTTTCTCTTTCTCGTGTTAAGATCAATGTATGATTTCATCCAATTGCTCTGATCAAATTCTAATATTCTATGTATTTTCATTAGTTTCAATCCTAAATTCAAACACTGTTTTAAATTTCTATAGTGTATGATATATTTTTCTTTATTATTCAAGTTTGGAACTAATTTTGAAACTTTATCCAATTTTATATTTTCTGCTGCTAAGGGGTAATCGTTATGTAAATTGTGTAGTTCTTTTAGGATATTCCATCCCTTCTAAAATATATCTTTTTCATTCATCAGCTGATGTCTAAACATAAAATCGTTAATGTTTTTTCCATACCATTTAAATTGTCCGCGCGTAGGCAATACTTAGACATTGCCCTCAGCATAATAAATTATAGCATCTAAATTAAGTTGATATAACTATGGCGGTTTAATTTTTTATCATAACTTTCTTGAATATATGGATTTTAGCTTTCGCATATCTATGTGTTATAGTACTGATTCCTCCTCTAATTCCCTTTTCTATCATTAACAACATATCCGGATCTTTTATTAAATCTAATTTTACTTTCGTTTCTTTTAATAATGCATCCCAGACAAACCTGGAGAATGTAAAATAACGCGCTGGATCTAATTTTATAAGTATCCTAAACAAGTTGTTCTAAAATTTTCAAACACATCAGCTAATAATAATGTGTCAGATTTTAAGTATAACATATGATAATCTTTAAATGTTTCACAATTAAATTTTGTCCAGATAGTCTGTGCATGTTTGTAGTCCTCGTTTGTTATATCTTCATTATTCAAAATATTATAAAATTTCTCTTTTTTAGGTAAATTTTCATGATTAAATTTTGTTATATCATCCATCCAATCGTATGGATAAATTCCTTTACGTTTTAGTAGCTGAAACTGTTCATCTTGATAATATTTGTATAAATTCTTTAAATTTTCATTTTCTAAATTTGATGCCAGTTTAGCTAGGGACGATGACATAAATCTAAAACTATCGAGGAATCTCAACTCCATGCTTGTTGAGATTGTTCCTTCATCAACTTTTATAAACTGACTGAAACTTATATAAGTTTTATCCGTTTGAGGAATTGCTTTTAATTCACCATCGGTACGTCCAAATTCTTTAACGAATAAATGAGCATCGTATTTGGATAAGTTATGCATTATTATTGGAATAAATTTAGGATTTCTAATTTGTAAATTACAACTTCTGTGAGCAGGTCCTCTATATTCTCCTGTTAAATGATTATGGTCTCTTACTTTGAAATCTGATTGCGTATATTCTTTTTTACATACATAACAACGATTAGCGTTTTCATGATTCATTTCTTCTTCTGAAGTTAAATTCATTGGTTTGTTCATTTTCAGTAATTTATAAATTCTTTTTGATTCTGAAATTAAATATTCTACAAACGTTTTAGATGCTTCTTTACCTTCATATATTTCAAATTTTGAATATTCATCGATATCACATTTCGTATAACAACACCAGCTGTTTGGTTGATGTTTCTGTAAGTTAATGGTATAGGATTCATTAGGGTTTGGTTGACTCGTATGTATTTTTTGTAAGGTGCTTTCAAAATCTGCATATATAACAAATGGATGTCTGAATTGTTTATAATACAGTTTAAATTGAACTTGACCTTCAGATAATTCCATTCTCACCGGTTTATGAATACTACATTCTGGTAAATGATTATCTAATAATTCTTTTTTATAAAAACTATGTAAACAGAATCGACATGGATAAGTTTTTTCTTTATGCTTCTTATCTATGAATGGACTCAAATGTTTCATCAGTAAATAATGTGTATTTTTATCATTTGATATTAAAAGTAAATCAACATGTTTAGTTTTCTCAACTTTTGTAATTCTTAAAGGATATAATATTTCTTTTTCATCTAGTCCAAATACGTTAACTGACACATCGTTTTGGTTCTCAAATTTAGTAATCTGTTTTAATTGAACTGGGAATTCTATTCCTTTCCAATTGTAATTTTTAGATACTTCTTTTATTCTTTTTGATAATCTCTGTGGATTTCTTTCTGTTAAACAATCAGATCTTGCTATACACCATTTGAAACATTCGTTGTCATTTTTATTTTGAATATTAATCAATCCAAATTTTTGGTTTTTATATTTTGATGGAGTTTCAATATATGAAGAAGCTCTTAATGGTTTATATTTAGCTACTTTTATTTCAAAATCTAGAAGCTTATTGATGATCCATCCTGATCCTTCTTTTGTAAATTTACATATTTTTTCTTCAATTTT
>JABUQX010114977.1:22500-30000 GCA_015478945.1 Trachelipus rathkii
TATATAAATATATATATATATGTATATGTATATATAGTATATATATATATATGATATATATATATATATAGTAGTATTATAGTATATATATATATATATATATATATATATATATATTATACTATATATTATGTATATATATTGTATATATATAGTATATATATATTATATATATATATATGTATAATATATACTATATAGATATATATATATATAATTATGTATATATATATATATTATATATATATATATAGTATATATATATATATAATATATAGTAATAATATATATATAATACAACTATATAACTATATATAGATATATATATATTAATATATATATATATATATATATATATAAATATATATATATATATATATATTATATATTATATATGTATATATATATATATACTTAGTATATATTATATATATATATATATAGGTATATATATATATTATATAATATATATATATATATTATTTAATATATAATTCAGGGGCTTGTATGCGGTACAGAACATTTTTCTATTTCTTTTACAGCTCTTTTTTTAGTCGTTAGTTCATTTTTTTTCATACGCTTTTTTTAAGTCATGTACCTTTTTTCTATTTTTTTTCTTTTTTTGGGGCAAGTAGTGTTACTTGGGATATCTTTTTTCTTTTGTTTTACCTGTGACTGAATTAAAAATGGTTTAACTACAAAACAGTTTATTTAAAATCATTTTTTAAATTTCCTGTAAATATTTGTTTAAATTTTTAATTTTCAGGTTGTTTAAAATATTTTAATAATATTGAATAAAGTTTTTTGAATTGAGAAATTGTTTTGGAAGAATGGGGAAGCTGTGGGAAGTAATTTTCTTACATATGTAACTAAGCATAGGCCCAACCTGATGAAAAGACCTGGATATCAGAAAATTGTGAGGTTGTTAAAAAAACCTACCATTAAAGCAGAGCTTAACTTTGTTATATCTAGCGCACATATCTTTACGAGTGTCACAGGCTTCTTCCAAAAAGAAGAACCATTAATTCATCTCTTGCTTTGCATTCTGTTTTGTCATCATTGGTTATGAAACTGTTGGGAAGGATTTGCAAGTCAGAAATTCTCAAAGATCTTGATTTAAAAAAAATTGATGCTGCTTTTTTTTTTAATACTGAACATTTACTGCCATTGAAAGAAATCCAGTTTTCTGATGAGGTATTAAGAAACTTGGAAAATGTTTGTGAAAAGGACAAAACGTTTTTCTGTCTGCAAGCACAAAAACATTTTGTTGAATCTGTTAAGCATGTTGTGAACAAATCATCTGTGTCGAGCTCTCTGTTGAAAAAATTTACATGTCTATCCCCTTAATGAAGAGATTGTCGCAAAGAATGCTGGCAAATAAATAGTTCGAGGGATTGCTTAGGGTCAATGCCATGGAAAATGCTCATTACAGACATACTCTTAGATGAGTGGAAACTAATACAATTGGAAAAGCTGAACCAGAGTCCGAAAAAAAAATCTATAGAGTCTGTATTGGGCCTCAGTTTTTTTAAATAATACCGTCTATCAGTAACACTTCAAGATTTCCAGCAGTTGAAAGAGTAGTAAAAGCTTCACTGTCGCTGTGTCACATGGTAATGCAGATGTGGAAAGAGCATTTTCCACATCAGGCAGAACTCTTACAAGTACCATCTATGTCAGAGAGAACTTTAAATTCTTTAATCACTGTTAAAAGTGCTCTTAAAATGTTGTAACAAAGCTTACATATTTCTGGTTCTAACTCCAGAGCCTTTCATGGACGTTTTAGCAATATAAACAATCTTGCTTACCTGGATAGAGAAAGAGAAAAGGAGACTCGAAGCTGGGAAGCTGCAAAGGCTGACAAGACAAAAATTGCTGAAGGACGAAACAGAAAGAAACAAATTGACGCAAAAAAGGAAAAATTCTGATGATAACAAATGTCTGAAGAAGCTACGAAAAGAGAGGCAGAGCAAAGTGGATGTGCAGGCAAACTGTTATTGGAAGTTAATGAAAGATTGAAGAGAGCTTTAAAGAAAAAGATTTTAGTGAAGCAAGCTTGGCCCAAGCGATGCTGGAAGGTGTCACTAATGTTCAGAAAGAGGCATCTGAAAAAAGACGTAGTGTGGAAAATTTACAGGTTGCTTTGAAGAAAACGGAAAATCAAGTCCTCATTTCAGACTTTTTAAAAAAGTTTAATTACCCTAAATTTTTATAATTATTAGCTTGTTTCTTCTGTAACCAAATACAGTAAGTGTATTTTCAAGTATAGTATTATTCCATTTTCATTACATTATGACTGTAAAACTAACATTTCATTATTATATACTTTCATCTTCAGTTATTTATATTTAAAACCTACTTCATAGTTCTTAGCATCCAAAATATTAAGTAAATAGCATGTTGTTATATAGTAAATAAGTTAGGTTACATTGAATTTTAGTAATGGAAATTGTAAATTTTTTTACCTTTTGTCAAAATATGTTAATTTTTGTCAGCACTTTCAGTCATTTTTTTTTTCACTTTTTTCAGCATTTCAGTAAATTTTTTTTTCACTTTTTTCCAAAATTTTTTCACTTTTTTCACTTTTTTGATAAGAAACTAACACAAGCCTGATATATATATATATATATATATCTATATATATATATATATATATATATCATATATATATATATTATATATATTATATATATATTATATATATATATATATATATATATTATATACTATATATAATATATATATATCTATATATATATATATATTAATTAAACAGATAGCTGATATGTACCGCTTTATGTGTGTGTTTTTGGATGCATTAGTAGTAAGTTTTTACTTTTATTAAGTATTTAACTTTTAACAAATAATAACTGTGTAAATTTGATTTATGAAAATTTTTTTTTGTAGCCAACGCGACACGTATATAGGCTCGCGCCCCCTTTTGGTAGCGACCCCGGTTGAGACGCTGATCTAAACTAACTAAACTTGTAAATACCTTTTTACTTAAGCGTATATAAAATGTAATTTATTTTTATTTATTTATTTCACTTTATTTTTTTAAGAAAAATAATAAAAAAAACCATGTGGCAACAAAAGATCAATCAACTGATTTTTTTATGTGATTTAAAAAAAAAAAATTGGGTTTGGAGAGCGTAACTGGAGGCGGATAATCGACATGGTCGCTTTATGGATATATATATATATATATATATATATATATATATCTATATATAGTAATATTATTAATAAGATAGTATATATATATATAATATATTAGTATATATTTAGTATTATATATTATATGATATGGTCAGCCTCGCGCGAAAGCATCATGTATGTAATATTAATTGCAACATTTTCTAGAAAAAAATGAATTCAATTTAATCTTAAAAAATAATTTCAATGAAAATTAAAAAAAAAAATAGCGCTTTTGGAAAAATTTAAAATAGTTTAAAAAATGTTGAAAAACTTGTATGATATTACCGACGTTTTCTGAAAACGGCGAACGATCGAGTAGTTAGAGTGAGCACGCAAGGTGCAAGTGTGGAAATTTTTTTTTCTTTTTTAAATTAAAGTAATATCCACGAGTAAACAAGAAGGATGGATAGAGTCGGGGTTTCTTCGCTATCGGGGGAGACGGGGGAACTTTCGTTCCCGCTCGTGTCCTCGTGCGGCTGAACCCCTAAAAAGGATATGAAAAGAAAAAATAAATTTTCTCAAGCGTAAATTAACCCACTTTCTGGCAAGTCTTGCTATCTGTCGAAGTAATAGCAATGGATTCAAGGGTCAATCACACGTATGCCTGCCACATCTAAGATTTTAAATACTAGTATTTAAGGTGTTATTAATATAATATTAGAATAAAATTTTTTTTTTTTTTTAAGTTCATGGTTCAAATTAGGTGCTATAATCAAAAATGTTTATTTTTTTTCCAGTAGCTGTTATAAATTTTTCGTTACATGCATGATGCTTTCGGAGGCTGGCTGTCGCGACTAATATAATATATGTATATATATATATATATATAATATATATATATATATATATATATATATATATATATATATATATAATATATATATATAAAATAAATATATATATAAATATATATATATATATATATATATATATATATATTCATCGATCTCAAACTCTGCAGTGAATTTTAAAAATGATTGTTAAATATAAACAAAAAGAACAAATATGAAAAGAAATATAAAACTATAAATGAATAGCTATGTAGAAAACTAAATAAAAATAAACTAATTTTACCTTTTCACTTCTGGTAGCAACACTGAAGTAAAACTATAACACTGGCCAACAAAGGTTTTGCGGCAAAACATTTGAAGGTCATTTTATAGGTAACCTGTTGCCCTGATTCCGAATATGACCTCCGTTTTCGCTAGAATTGGCTCTAGTTTTTGAGATAAAAGGTGGTCACAAAAATACATTAATAACAACAATTTATGTTAGGTTGTAACGTAATTCACAATAAAAAACACGAAAGATATATATCAAATTGTTAATGAGTAGGTAAATAAAATGCTAATAGGTCAAAACCATAGGTCAAAACATTCAATTCAGTAAAATGAAATCACAATTAATGCATTAAAAATCTGTCTATATGATTGTCGTCTGTGTGCAGAATGTGGACAATCACATTGAACAGGCTCCAACAATAGTCTGCCATCATGTGTGTATCCCATTTTCCTTGGAATCTTTCTTCCATCACCTTGATATCATGATGGAACCTCTCCCCTTGTTCCTCACTATAAATCCTAGATTATCTCGGAAACCGATCTAGGTGACTATGTAGAAAGTGAACTTTTAGGCTCATATTAGCATTCAAATATTTTTGAAGTCTGAAAGCATTTTTTGTACGAGTTCTACATAGTTGGGAGATTTTCTGTGTTGCATCAAAAAGTTCTGAACAAGACAACACTTTTCAAGGCAGATGCTTCAATATCAGTCATGGAATTTTGATGAAATTGTCATCCTTGATGATTTGGCGAATATAAGGGCCGCTAAAGATTACAGCTTTGAGTTTCTCCATACTCCAACCTGGAAAAAATCTGCAAATATATTTGAAGCATTCACCATCTTTGTTGGGCCCTAAAAATTGGCTTCATCAGTCCTTAGTTTGGATGTGGAATGGTGAAATAATTTTCCCGCTGTCAACAGTGGTTCGTTCATGAATATTTGATCACTAGTCATATTTTCGCTAGCAGATCCTGCCAACTTTTTCCCAGTGGTCTTCTTAAGCCCTACTATCCCACAAGCATATGAAAGTACTTAGTATAATCGCTTTGCTGCCGTAAGATGTTGACCATCTTCAATTCAACGCATATAGACCTGGTGTTCATTATATTTAAGCTTCTGCAAGATCATTCTAATATTTTTCATTTTCCTCTTTCAGTTTTGTTGAGTTACCTATTGGAATCGATGCATAACTATTGCCATTGTTCAATAAAACACACCTCAAGCTTCTCGTTGAACTATCCAAAACAATCGTCCAATCTTCCTGGTCGTGTATTAGGTAACCTCATTTGCAAGTAGGAGTCCAGGGATGTGTCTACAGTATACTAGGTCTTTCTTCGTTCAATGAAATATGGAAGAAGTGCTACCTCTCTTGTCGAAAGAAATAATTATTTTACATTCGGCTTGAGACTTCTTTTCTTAGTCCTAGATGTAAAGCTCAAGAATCTTGCTTGAGAGACTTAACTCTTCGTACTAAATCATTGATCTCTTCTTGGGAGAACGCTGTGTTGAAGTACTTTCTTCATATTCACTACACTATCTGTACGTGTGCTACACCAAATCCTGGATATTTCCTTCATTAGAGCAATTGCTAGTCTGGGTGGTAGTAGAAAGCAGCTGGATTGGACATCGTGGTGTGGGTACATGGTCGCCTTGCTGAATTTCAATCGCGGATGACTCAAATTACGTTCTCTGTAAGGATTGATACCTTTCACATTAACCAAACAAATATAAGTCAATGTGGTGATTCTTTGGCTCCCGCATACATAGGCACACAATTTCCAACGGCTTTTTTCGTCCATATTTTCACTGACGTAGATTTTGACACACGATTTAGCAGACGCATATGGGGAGCCATAAACTATCTTGGTCTCGAGTTTCTTCAAATATGCCAGATATGCTTGCTTGCGCACAAGGTTTAGTAATATTTCCTTCTTTGGTTCTGCCTGGCAATATCAGCCAAGATGTATGAGAATACATTGGGGTTATTCCAAATCAGGCTCTTCGTGAAGTACTCATAGTGTTTGTGGAAAATAAAAAAAAATAAAGATATATAAAGGTAGAGCCGCTTAAAAAGAAATGAAAACGATATTATGTATAAATATGCATTAAAAAGATTATTGTATAACGAGTATATGTGGTAACAGACGCTCCCTCCTATCTAAGAATAGAGCCAATCTGGAAAAAATGTCATTCTGAGATCAGCAAACCGCGATATGCTAATAAATTTCGATTAAAGATATTCTTGCAGAAAAAAAAAATTTTTTTGTTGCCCAGTGTAATGGTTTCCTTAAAAATTCACATCGTATATATTATATATATATATATATATAAATATATATAATATTTATATATTAATATATATTATATATATATATATCATATATATAGTATATATATATTATAGATATATATATATATATATATATATATATATATTATATATATAATAATATATATATCATATATATATAATATTATATAATATATATGGCAGAAAGTGGCGTGGCCTCTGAGAAAAAACAATTAATATTATATATATAATTATATATAAATATATATTATTATATATATATACTATAGTATATATATATATATATATATATATTAGTAATATATATATTATATATATATATATTATATATATATAATTTATTATATTATATATATATATATATATAATATATATATTATATATATATTATGAAGAAAGTGGGCGTGGCCTTGTAAGAAAAAAAATGAATATTTTTGTGTGTATATATATATTATATAGTATATATATATATTATATAGTATTATATATATATATATTATATATTATATATATATATATATATATATTATATAATATATATAATATATATATAATATATATAATATATATATATATATGGCAAAAGTGGGCGTGGCCTCTGAATAAATAAATATTGGACCAAGCCACTTTTCGTATTTGATTCAATAAAGGTGGGTGGAATTGTTGAAGCCCGATTGTCCGATATATATATATTATCTATATATATATATATATGAGTGATGATATGAGGAGGAGGTGCGTATAGTATATATATATATATATCATATATATATATATATTTAATATATATATATATAATATATATATAATATATATATATATATATATTATATAATATATATATATATATATATATATATAATCGCGAGAGCGAGTATTGTTCCTTATATATTAAGATTTAATAATTATTTCAATGAAATAAAAGTATC
>JABUQX010114978.1:0-10000 GCA_015478945.1 Trachelipus rathkii
TGAAATAATAGGTCAAGAGACACAGAGACTAAATAAAATAGAGAAGAAAATGTTGAAGAATGTCAAACAGTATATAAGCCCATGGACGAGAGAGGACTTCCCCCCACCCCACATCTCCTCACCTTTCCACCCCCCCCACCGCCCACCCCCTCCCCCTCTCCCCTGAAATAGTGAAAAGAGAGGTCGGGGGGTTGCAAGGAGTACACACACATTGGCAGATTTGTTTTAGTTACAGGAAGGGTACAAAAAAAGACGAAAGAAAGGGAATCCCGAGTATTACGCTCTATAAACTCTCTTTGTGTGATAGCCTGAGAGAGAGAAACAAAAACAAGGACTCACATAAGAGGCTTCCTAGTTCAAGGACAAGGGTCTTTGCGATGGAATAAATATATTTTTTGCAAAGAGAAAATAAAAATCATTCTGAACTGGAATGAAGCCAAGAAATTTCTCCCATCAAGGCGGGATCTTCAAAACTGACTTCCGCGTCGGCTGAGTTCACATAACCGGTCGCTCATACACTAGACCATCCACGTCCCACAGCATAGCAGTGGATACTGTGATGAACTATAGGAAACATTCATTAATCCGAAAAGTACAATAGAGCAGCTCAGATAAGAAAGAACCCCTATTGTGATTCACCCATTTATAGTTTAAATGAGACTTCAGTGCCATACTGACGGCAGAAGCTGCATGAGAAACGAACAGGAAGAGGAACTCAAAGACGATAAAGGAATAGACACCGAAGAGGGATATGAATCAAATCTTGTGCAGACTCAATCGCAATGCCATCCGATTATATCAGATCCAAAAACGTTCACCTCGAAATGCCGGGGAGAGAGGATATAAATTGAGCCGAAAAATATTTTTACAAATTGGCTATGTCGGCTTCACATGAATATAAAAATACTAACAGAAATAGAAATAATCATGGATGAACATAAAGAATCATCAAGAGTATATAGATGGTTGGGTGTAATCGTAATGTTGCAACAAAAAATATACACTGAAATAATTATAATTTAAGGTAATAAATATAATATAATACTATATATATAATACTATATATATATAATATATTTAAATAATATATATATATATATATTATAATATATAGATATAAATAGATATATATATATAATTATATTATTATTAATAATTCTTATAATAATTAATAATAATATGACATTTATATAACGATATGCATCCGTATACTGAAAAATTTCGATAAGATAAAAACAACTACATTGCGACTTTCCTTATGAGCTTAGCAATTCATTAAGTATAGCGTATTTGCATATTAATTTTTAAGAAAATTACAAGACTTTATATATATTATTTATTCTATTATTATAATTATTATTATTATTAATATATTATAATCATTATTATTCATTATATCTTTTATATTTATTATGTATTATTTTCATTATTATAATTTCGCTTACTAATTTATTATATTTAGATTGTTTCTAGAGTTCTTCTCATTATAATATTGTGAGTGGGATATATTTTAATTTGCCTTTTATGGTATTTTATTATTTAAAACAAACTCCCGTACCCGCGAGCTGCGACGGCACCCGCTCTGCGGGGACGGGAAGGATTAAGGGGGGGCCAGCCCCGCGTCCAAAATTTCTATACGAGTATCAAAACATATAATATTAATATGAAACATCAATATAATTATATAGTCTGAAGAATTTCTACAAATTATTACGTATATAGCATATCAATTAAACATAGAGAAATATAATAGCATAAAGCACTGGCATAAGCTACTACATATTTTAATACGACTATATGGCTGAGCCAAAATAATTATAGGTAACTGTTATTTAATTAATTCGATAATTATTACTTATAATTACTAATATTGATATAAGTATTTTTACTAAGTCTTATTTCAGAAAGATTGTGCTTTACCAAATGTTGTATTATGATATATCGTATTCTGAAAGAGTCAACAATCTATAATTATACTTACACTATAATATATATAATAATATATATAACTATATATATATATAATATAATATATTTATATAATATATAATATATATATTATATAAATAATAAAAATATATATATATATATATTATATAAAGATAATATATATTATAGATAAATTAGAAGTGCCTCGCTATTTTTAGAGTTAAGAGCAGCAATGAGATATTATATAGTTATATAATTATATATATATATATATATATATATATTATATATATATATATATTATATATATTATAATATAAATAGAAGTAAATTGATCATTAATTCTCTATCTATTCTACTAAGCATATAAGTATCTTATTATATATAAATCAAAAAATAATATAACAATTAGAGAGTGTATAGTACATATTGATTAATAGCTATCGATCATATATATGAATATATTCAAGGGTAACTATATAAATATATATATATTAAAAGTTGCTTTTTAGTGAAAGTATAATATTTATAGTATATTTATTTATTTAATTATACATATTTCCATAGCTGTGTTTGTAATACATTTTTCTTTCTAATTTTAGTTATTGAGCTAGTGAATCATTTATAATATAAATAATAATGTAATAGAAGAAGTATACAATGATTAATGCACGACATTCAATCAAAAATAATGTTAACACTATAGTAATAAACTTGAATAGGCTTCATATCTTAAATTAAAGCCCTTTAGACCTATTTGCATTCCATTTTTCCTATATATATACTCACTATATAGGATATAACTTTTAGAAATATATCGAATATGATCTACTAGAAACAAATCTTTAAAACGGAAACACACAAATCTCAGTATAAATGAATAATAATGAATAGCGTGATGTTTCTCCAATTAGCGTCTATAATATAATAAATATACATAAGTAGAGAAGGAAAATTAATATAATACTAATAAGAAATAATTAGAATCATCAGAAAATAATAAAGAGTAATAATAAAATATATATATAATAATAACACTCAATACGAGATAATATCAATATTAGATAGATAATAATAATAAATATAAATTATATGAATAGAATATTAATTAATAATAATAAATAATAACAATAATAATAAATAATGTATAATTTAATAATAATAATAATTATAATAAATACTAAAATATAATAAATATATATAATAATAATAATAAAATGTAATAGATAATAATAATAATATATATTAATAAAAAATAAATTAAATAATAATAATATAAATCAATAATTTTGTATAACATAATATAAAATTATGAATAATATAATATATAATAAGATTATAATTAATAATTAGTAGTCAATAAATATATAATTATATAAATCCTAAAATCGATAATATATAATATCACAAAGAAGAAGATCCAGAAGTTTAGAATATTAATAAATAATTAATTAATAATAATAAACTAAAATATAAATAATTTATATAAAATATATATAGATTCAATATGAGATAATAATAATAAATATAATAATAATAATAAATACTATATAATAATAATAATTCAATTCAATAGTGTTGCTTTAACATTATGCATTAATAACGTTGCGGTTTATTACACAAATTGGTGTATGGCTATGAGTAATAATGAATAATCATAATAATGACTACAAAGGTAAATAATAATAATTATAATAATAATAAAGAAACACACTCTATCAATAGAATTATGCGAATTATGATATCATTATAATATATAATTAATAATAATAATATAATTGTCATAGAGATCATAATAATAATAATAATAATAAAATATAATAATAATATAATAATTAATAATAATAATAATAATCATATAGTGAGTAACTAATAATAATAATATCAACAACTTACAAAGAAATAGATAATATATAATAATAATTATTAATTAATATTAAATTAATACTAATAATAATGATATTAAAATATTAATAATAAGAATAATAATAATAATAATAATCTATATTTATCATAATAAATAAATAATAATCAAATAATTATAATAATGAATTAATATAAGTATAAATAATATTCAATTAAATTAATACAAAAAAAAACACAATACATATTAGCAAATAAATAAAAATAATAATAAAATATAATATTAATAATAATAATACATAATCAATATAATAAAGAATCAAATAATAATAATAATAATAATAATAATAAATAATAAAAAGATAATAATTAATTAGAAAAAAAATAATAATATTAATGAATGGTATAATAATTAAATAATTATTATTATTAATATAATTAAATAAATAAAACTACTATCAGTTTGCACGGAAATAATCGAGATATATACCTGGAACAATACAGATTTAACAACATAGTAAGATAAAAGGGATAGTAATAGAACGAGTAAAAAGCGGGTACTATAAATTTACAATTATAGTATTATGTAAATAACTAATTATCGATATATTTAGATGGTATAACATAATATATAATAAACTATATATATATATAATATAGATATATTAAAATAGATATATATAGACAAAAAGGTAGGTAGGATATGTTTTTAAATATACAGATAAACACTTATCTGTATACTAATTATTATTATATATGATTCAGACTCTGGAGAGGTAGATCAAATATACGAGTTGATACTAAATTATATTTATATTATTATATATATATGCAATGAATATTGTTTATATAATGTAAAAAATATATTATTATTAACTATATCTATATAGAGTAGCTAATTACTGGGAGAACCACGTACTCTCAGAACATTTAAAAGAGATAAAATACTAATGCTAGAAATGCCATGTCCACAGTGCCAAATGCTCTAATATATATATCATATATAGTCATTATCTATATAGCCATCTCATGCAAAATGATTTGCTTAAAGTTAAGTAGTAAATACTAGTTATATAATAATATAGACTAAGTAATAATATTTTTACTAGATCTATTTAATACCGATGTATAGCTTTAAAATATAACACGAGTATAAAGTATATTCAAAAAGAACAAATATTCGATTGTAGATATTGCACGTATATATATTAATTCTTAAGTGATACTTATCTATACCAAATATATAGTATTTAAATAGATATATATATTTATTTTCTTTAGAGTACGTCCTCTAGACTATTTAACTATAATACAAGGCGTATTTACAGCTCACGCAACACCACCTTTTTATATCCTTTTTACAATTTAAAATCTTATATACTTCGATTAAAATAATAATAATATGAAAGATAATAAGATATTTATTCATTAATCAATACAATCTATATGAATAATGCATAAAAGTTTCTGTCCGTAATTTCAAATTTATGTTACATGTAAGGACCGTTGGAGTAAACAGCATGCGCGCTAGCAGTCTCTAAGTGGGACAGAGATTAGAATGTGCGTGATTTAAAATCTGGAAAAATTAAATTTCAGATTTCTTGGGTAATCCCACTTAAAATGGTTATATTTCATTGGACATCACACTATGGAGTAATCACATCACACAAGAAAAACTCCAACTTTTGTATCTTCAATTAGAGTTAACTATAACAGAATTAGAGAACCATATCTATCTGAAACTAGCTATATGCAATCATACTGCAGTCTAAATATTTCGAGCGTACTCTACCATATTACTAATACTAAAGATATCATATAATTGACTTCACTAGATATATACTATTATAATATATTAATATCTAATATAGGTAATACGCTTCTATATAAAGTATATCAAGAATATATCGATATATATAGTCATATATATTTAATATAAACTATATATTATATAAATAATTATTAACTTTATTTATTATCTAAGTGCTACGAGGGCAAAAGTTTTTGAAGAAAAAAATAGAAGTAAAGCTATTAATAATCCCTATGATGATGTTTTTCCGATGCCTACTTCCGGGATAATTAATAATACGTTTTTATCGACAGGGCTACCTAGCTAGGGAGCCAACGGGAAGATATCGATTATTTATTAAGAGAGATGGTAATTTTTATATACTATAAGTATATATTAATAATATAATATTATCATATATATAATATATATATAAATATATATATAGTATATATTATTATATATATAATATACCCATCAAGTACAGTACTATTTAGAACATATAATAGATTGATGAAAGTTTATAGTAAGGAATATATATCAAGCTATATAAATATATCAAAAAAAGCTACTATAAAATATAATTATCTCATAATATATAATTATTAATAGATGTCATTATATTTATGGTTATATATCCTATAATTATATCTTTTTTGTTTTAAACAGAGACTAGTGTAGTTATACACACTTACATATACTATATATTAAAATACAATATATATAGCTACAAACAATATAGATATGTTAGATTATATATATTGAGGAAATGCATATAATGAAAGTAGAATCTTAAGTATATAAATCATTAAAACTTGCAAGCACTACTAGAAATTAGTATATACATACATTAGTATTTCTTATCATATATAATATAAAATATATAGAAGATATTATATATTAAGCGTACATTATCTCATGAATATATTAAGATATCTGGTATTTATAACGAAATATATTAGGGCTCGTATATACCATCTACTTGATTCTAGTGATTTAATCTGACAAATCTACCGAGCAATTCGTCCTACCTACATATTATTAATTTATATATATAAAATATATATATACGTATATATTTTTATATTATATAATATTCATATATATATATATATATAATATAATATATAGGATATATAATATAATATATATATACACATCCATTTATAATATATAATGTTCTTATTATTATATATTGTCTATGTCTATGTCTATGTTTATGAAAAGGTCAAGGTGTGTGTGTGATTGTAGTAGAGTTAGAAGGGTCTATATTGTAAAGCACAGCATAGTATACATAAACGTTCTCGGCATTCTTCAGACAATACGTCATTCCATTGCGTTTTACGAAGATTTAATAGTATATATTCCTAGCATGAACGTATTACAATTAATATCGAGTACAGAACATTACAGTAAACATGACCATATTTACATCAAATAACTACAGATAAGAAGTCACAGCAGAAATGATATCCAATATAGAATAGTATTATGAAAATAATAATAATAGTATATTAGGTATTTAATGAAATCTTAGGCTATAGTCAAAGTCTTGCATACGTAGTTGTTAATTTTGAGTTTTAGTCACCATATCAAAACAGCTAATAGGATAAACGAATAGTTTCTTGTTCGGATAATTGATTTCAGCGCTTAAATTTTTAGTTAGGAATTTAGTTTGTCCTAATTTTAATCCATTCTTCTTGTTTGCTATGTTCTATTGTATGTAGATGTGTGTGTTTGTATGTGTGTGTGGAAAGATGAAGGTTTGCATGCGGGCTTTCTATTGACTTTAACAACATCCGCGGCTTAAATTTAACTTTGCCTCTGTGGAATATCACTATCTAACTCTACCTAACTCATTTTGTTTGTTGAACTCAGATGGCTAAAAATCACCTTAACTGTAATTATCTAACTATACTCTTTTTCATAAAGTTCCGCATGAAGGGTGGAGTGGTTGCTATGTAAACATTATTTACTCCTGTAAATCTCTACTAGAATCGTAATTCGAAGCCTAAACACTCACGTATCATAATTGCTTGCTCAAAATCTTACTCTCTAACAATATTCTGTGCTTCTGCTACTGTTCTCAACAGAAAGATTTTCACTCTTTCTGAATATTACTACTCTCCGAGACGTTACATTTTCAGCAATATATACAAGCGTCCATATATCGAGGATCTTAAATGTACAAACATGAATGTTGGTCGCTCTCATACGATTTAGGTGGGAGGAGCCGAATCAATTCAGGCATTCTTCAATGATCTGGAGCACATCAAGAACTCACCATTCGGATGTCGAACCAATTTTGAACACACTTGCACTTGTTCAACCCTAGTCTCTATAAATAAACTACCTTCGCTCCTATTAGTTAAATCTGACCACAACCTTATATTTCTTAACTAACACTTTCTCTCCACAGCCCATCTGCCCTATCGCGTTTTTTTCTGGCTTTGATCGGCCGATTGGGCATTGCGTCGCATCTACGCTTAACTATATTGAAATGACTGCTTTTGACTCTGAAGAACGCTTCCGGCTTCTGCTTAAGGGGAGCTGTAATCGTGACGGAATGAGCAGTTCATTCCTCTTCGACTAATCTGGTCTCTCCTCAAATCCATGTTTGATCGTGCTGTTCTCTGCCATCAGGCTAGACGAAGCGCTATCGAGGGAAAATTCTCGTTCTCCTATCACTCTCGCTAATTTTATTCAGCTCGAAAGTTGCAGGGATATCTCACGAGCAAAGTTGGTTCTCAAACAAATGCGCTACCCTTGTTCTACGACAATCTTCTCGCCTCTTGCAAAACATCAATAACAATTCTGTTAAAATCTGATTCTCCTCTTATTCATCTGATGGCTCTGTTGCTACTTCTCACTGAAAAGGCATTCTCTTCGCCTTCCTATTTCTCTAACTCAACCGACGATTCTGCATCCCTCACTCTCACCTTCTCTCTCAGGTGTCCTATGTTTGCCTGTGATTACATTTGTCGGGTGCATGGCTCCTAATATATGAACGAGGAAGCGGGGGGCGAGACATCCCTCAAGTGAGGAAATGCTCCGACTGGCCTCCTCTTCAATTATATCTCTCTCAATACTAACACTTCATCAGTGTGAAGCAGCACATGCTCCACCTATCGAAAAAAGACCACCTGATCCTTCTACTATCGCTATAGCTCTCACTCTGTATCTATCTAAGATCTGAACCCTCTTTACCTCTCACTTCTAGACACTGGAATTCATCACTCTTCCGATCGCCAGAAGGCTTTCGGGTCGAGTCTACTGTAATACTGTCCATTACGATTATGGTTTCACCTTAGGAACTTGCATTTGACTGTATGGCACCGCTGCTCCAAGCCCTCACTTTGGTTTCCTCTCTTGCTCTTTCTAACTCTTCAGTCACTCATTCGTGTGATGATGGAGCGACTTCTCTTTTTTCTGTATAGTGTGTTCCTCAGCACTCACGAATAACTAGGTTTGTACTTTCATTAAGATTTCTCACCTGCAATCAACTAATCCACCATATGCGATACTCGACTTAATATTCACTCATTCAATCGCTCCTTTTTACTCTAGAATGCCTCTCGCTAAACTCCGGAATCTATTCCGCTGATCTTAGGAATTCATTTGGGTAGTCCAACCTTGTGAAATCATCTTAAAACCATACTCTACAACTCCTCTCGAAAACACCTTCTACTTTCTTATCTCTTCGAGGTCTCTCGTCTCTCTGTTTGAACATATAACCTGCTTAACATAAGAAAAAAGTCTTGGAAACTCACATACAACGTTGCAGGCGCCTCAAAGAAACTGAGTTCTGTTAGATGCGAATTGTTTCCTCTCTCAGTCTCTAGCAATAACAAGCATCCGCCTTTAGGAGACGTTCCATATATGGGGCTCGTTTCACGGCTTTGACGGGTGAGTCAAAAGCCAAAAGGCTATAACTGTCTCGTCTCAGCCACACCCTTATTTGCGCCGCAAGTGTGGCTTATTTTCCTATATGTTACGCATCGGAGGTGTTCGAGGGGAAATTACACCGGCGTACACCACCTTACGAGCCTTTAAAAACAGGGTGCTGTTCTGCGCAGATTTTGTTTGAGTAGTAATCAGCTAGTCGCGGTGCTTCCTTCTTCTCACATCGTTTGTGGAATTCTCTCCATTCCTTTTTCTGCTAATTAATATCACTTCAAAGCTCGTCGTCTCATCGCGAATTATACGCTATGATAAATTTAAGCTGCAACTCTCCAATAGCTTGCCTGAGTGGTGTTGACAACATATAATAATATAAATAATATATATAATAATATATATATATTAATATATAATATAAAATATATCTATATATAATATTATAATATATATATCTATAATATATATATATATATAATAATATATTATATATATTAATAATTAATATTTATATTTATAAAA
>JABUQX010114978.1:15000-20000 GCA_015478945.1 Trachelipus rathkii
ATAATCTTTTAAAAATTAAGTGCAACACTAATATTAACACCTTATTTAATTAACATTTATTTAAAATAAAGATTGGCTTAATTTTTTAAGAAAGATTTAATTCTTAAGTAAGTTGATGGAGGTATTTTTATATTTATTGTTTACTATTTATATAAATATTCTTATTATATCATTATATTATTCATTATTATTATAATTATATTATTATTATTATATTATATAATTATTATTATATATTATATTATTATTTATATTCATTATTATTATTATTTATTTTCATGATATTACATTATTATTATCGATTAATATTATTATTATATTATTATTATTATTATTATTAATTATTATTATTATTATTATTATATATTATTATTATATTATTATTATTGATTCTTACTATTATATTATTATTAATTATTATCTATTATTATTATTATTATTTTTTCTTTTAATATTAT
The DNA here is from genome assembly GCA_015478945.1 of Trachelipus rathkii. Classification (NCBI taxonomy): domain Eukaryota; kingdom Metazoa; phylum Arthropoda; class Malacostraca; order Isopoda; family Trachelipodidae; genus Trachelipus; species Trachelipus rathkii. The sequence continues at coordinate 15,459 of JABUQX010114978.1, forward strand.
ATTTAATTTCATTATGTAATTTGGTCATAGGGATAAATCATTATTATATATTATTATGATTAATTATATATTATTATTATTATTATTATCTATTATTCATAATATTATTATAATTATTATTATTAATTATTATTATTTATATATATTATTATATATTATTATTATTTTGATATTATATTATTATTAATATTATTATATATTATTTATTATTATTATTATATTATTATTATTAGTATTATATTATTATTTATATTATTATATTTTTATTATTATATTAATATTATATTAATTATTATTATATTATATTATTATTATATTTATTTTATATAGATATATTATTATTTATCATTATTATTATTTAATATACTTATTATTATTATTATTATTAATTATTATAATGTATTATTATAATTATTATCATTTATTATATATTATATTATATGTTATAATTATTATTATATTTATTATTATATATTATTAATATTTATTATTATTATTACTATATTATTATTATTATTAATTTATATATTATTATTAATTATTATTCATTATCGATTATCTATTATTTATTATTATCTAAATATCTTATAGAGTATAAATGTGTTAATTTCATTCATAATTTGGATTTCAAAATGAAACATAGAAATCAGCGAATGTGGGGCTTAATGGGAATCCCATCGACACCCCATCTTTTTGTATGAACTTATTTCATTTATTTAAACATTAATATAGGGGTTATCTGTAGTACAAATGATAGGGAACTTTTTTAAAATAGTTTTTTCAATGTTAGGTGGTGGTTTATCTCTGCTTTCATAAATTTTCTTAACACGTTGACTATTATTTGACCCAGCGTTAGGTCACACCTTTTCTTGCCACTGGTGTCAATTGAAAACCAGGTGATCATTTTTGGTGTAACCTTGAATGGCTTATTATATTTTTCCGGCACATTCGAGAATATTTTTTATATTTACATGCAATATTAGGAATGTGTCCTACATCCACGTAAGTGGATTTTTTCAAGCATTTTGTGGAATTTGAAGAATATAGAAAATGGCCTAAAGAATTGTTCTCACATGTAATTAAAACATTAAATATTTTTTTTTATTATTTCTTCAGTAAAACTACTTTTTACTGAAGGACAAAGTCCAATATTGGGCTCGGGTTGAGCTCAATTCTCACCCCCTTTAAAAAGAACATAAAATTCGGAATTTTTAGCGATTTTGATGCTATAAACACCAAACTGTAGCTTTTTCTGCCCTCTAATCGCGTTGTCTTTTTTTTTGGCTTAGTCATTATTCAAACTTCAATTTACAAACAATGATTTTGACATTTTCGTACACTCTCAATTTTCTCAAAATACTCAAACTCATATCATAGATATTGGTCATAATACAAAAGCACGAAAACTTTTGTTCTTTTGTTTGTGCCAGCGTTGTCAATTTCAAACCACTTTCGGATTTAAAATAAAATTTATATTTCTGTTCGGAAGTGGGTGAAATTTCAGGGCTATGTATCGAGAGATAACTATTTTTATTCCCCGTTATTTTTGTCTGATGAAATTAAGTTTATTTATAGCACCTTCAAATTTTTATATTATCTGGATTGTTTTATTTAATTTTTTGAGTATACACAAAAATTATCTAATTAAAATAGATGCATCTCGCCCGACTATACAACCTAAATTTGATGTGATCTAATAGTAGAAAAATATATATAATTTTTCACTTCCAAAAACAAACTTAAAAGTGAAATATTGAAAAATTTACTTTATGATTATACATAAATTTATGCTATGAAAAAGCATAAATAGCAAACACAGTTTAAATACTAAAGAGAAAATTTTTAAAAAATTTAAATTTTATTATTTATTTCATTTTCGGGTATTTTTCAGTAATCATTGTTTCGCATTTCATTAGACCTAATTGATATTTCTTGTATCACTTTACATTTTTTTCGAAATTAAGTAACACTCCAGATGTAATAAAGCTAGAAAATCTGTGAATTAATGCACTGAATTAGTTTTTGATATATATTTTGTAAATTTTGCGCTCAAGCAATGTCGAGAATTTACGAGAAACCTAATATATTTTTAACACAATTAGCAGCGAGAAAAAGAAAAAAGAAACTTTCCAGATGAGCACAACAGTGGCGTTTAATGATGGGTGGGGGGAGGTAATAATGAAGAATAGTCGAATATAAAATTTTGCTGCCAGCAATGTTTTCAAAACCTATATATTTTTTAATTGGTGAGCACAATTTTCAAAAAAACAAAAACTAATTTATGCATTTTGTGCGTAATGAACCTATTTATGCATATTTCAAGTTTGAAGTTATTTCGAAAAAAGTTGTAGAAGTTGATACGAAAAAATATCGAAAACCTTGGTTATGAAAAAATGAAAATGCTGAAACAATGACTAAAAACACAGAAAACACCCGAAAATGTCGTTTTAGATGTCATAAAAAACTGTGGTGTGCTTTTTACCCATCAATATTGTCTGAAAATTAAGAATTTTATGTCCATTATTAGGTTGGGGCTAAAATGGGGTTCCAAAATCTCTAATATTGGATCCTCCGCTTAACATATTCATCAGCAACTTTATTAGCTATTATTTTGATTGATTTTTTAACTTTGCCTGTCTTTTTCTTGGAACATTTGAAAAATATTGATTATTCGGAGATATAGCTTTGGAGTTTCTTGTGGTAAATATCTTAACTTAGAATTTCGACACAACCTCCTTTATCAGGTCTGAATAGCGATTAAATCATTTTTACATAAATTATTAAGTGTTGCTAAATCGTTCCTGTTATGACTGATATCTTTATGAATATAATAAAAACAGTTTAGGCTTAGTTTTTAAAAGATTCCCACTTATGATTGGGTATTATTCTCATTAGATTGAATTTTAATATTATTAAAAGCTTTTTGTGGTCGTCGTCATTATTATTATTATTATTATTATTATTATTATTATTATTATTATTATTATTATTATTATTATTATTATTATTATTATTATTATTATTATTATTATTATTATTATTATTTTATTATTTTTATTATTATTTTTTCCTTGTAGAGTCCAATTTTTCTTAGAGACAGCTGTGCTAAGAATTGCCCAAAATAAGTAAGTAAAAAAGGAAGAATAGTTGTTTTTCTAGATATACCTGATCTTATTGATATAATGAAAAGAAATATTAGACAATAAAAATGTTTCTTCTTGTTTCATGGTTCTAACTAATATTTTTATTTCCTTGTTGCATGGTTCTAGCTAATAAAATGTTTCTTCTTGTTTCATGGTTCAAACTAAGAAAATGTTTCTTCTCGTTTCATCGATATTGCTAAAAAATGTTTATTCTTGTTTCATGGTTCAAGCTTATAAAATGCTTTTTTCTTGTTTCATGGTTATAGCTAATAAAATGTTCCTCTTGTTTCATAGTTCTAGCTAATAAAATGTTTCTTCTCGTTTGCATGTTACTACGCTTAATTAAAATTTTTCTGTCTTGCTTCAAGGTTATAGCTAATGAACAATGTTATTTTCTAGGTTTCATGGTTCAGTAAAAAATGTTTCATTCTGTTCTGTTCTAGCTAATTAAATGCCTTTTCTTGTTTCATGGTTCTAGCTAATAAAATGCATCTTCTTGTTTCATGGTTGTAGCTTATAAAATGCTTTTTCTGGTTTCATGGTTCTAACTAATAAAATGTTTATTCTTGTTTCATAGTTCAAGCTAATAAAATGTTTCTTCTCGTTTCATGGTTCTAGCTAATAAAATGTTTCTTCTTGCTTCAAGGTTATAGCTAATAAAATGTTTATTCTAGTTTCATGGTTCTAGGTAATAAAATGTTTCTTCTTGTTTCCTGGTTCTAGCTAATTAAATGCCTTTTCTTGTTTCATGGTTCTAGCTAATAAAATGCATCTTCTTGCTTCATGGTTGTAGCTTATTAAATGCTTTTTCTGGTTATTACTGGTTCTAGCTAATAAAATGTATTATTCTTGTTTCATGGTTCTAGCTAATAAAATGCTCTTCTTGTTTCATGGTTGTAGCTTATAAAATGCTTTTTCTGGTTTCATGGTTCTAGCTTATTAAATGTTTCTTTTTGCTTCATGGTTCTAGCTAATAAAATGATTTCCTCTTGTTTCATGGTTTTAACTAATAAAATTGCTTCTTCTTGCTTAAAGGTGTCTTAGTAAAAAATGTTTATTCTAGTGTTCAGGATTCTAGGTATAAAATGTTCTTCTTGATTTCCTGTTCTGGCTAATTTAAATGGCTTTGCTTTTCATGTTCTAGCTAATAAAATGCATCTTCTTGTTCGATGGGTGTAGCTATAAAAATGCTTTTCTGTTTCGATGTTTCTAGCGAATAAATGTTTATTCTTGTTTCATGGTTCTAGCTAATAAAATGTTTCCTCTTGTTTCATGGTTTTAACTAATAAAATGAAAATGCTTCTCCCTGTTTCATGTTTCTAGCTTATAAATTAATTCTTCTTGTACCATCTTTCTAGCTTATAAAATGTCTCTCCCTGTTTCATGGTTCAAGCTAATA